>CM026220.1:1348811-1521311 GCA_014839995.1 Xenentodon cancila
AAACACAGTAAAGGCATTTATGCTACAACTTTAACATAAAAACTCAGGATGCATCTTGCCGCTGGGACCTCCTACATGAAGATGATGGTGGTGGTGGTGTTGTTGTTCCCGACGACGCCCAGATCTTCCTGCAGACAGACAAACTCCTGTTAGCAGGATCTTTGATGCAAAGTCACACAAAATGATGGCAAATAAAAACAAAACACCACACATCTGTCTACTGGCTGATAAGAAGCAACCTTCAGCTAGAATGTGTACAGTTCAGCAGTAACAGAAACACCAACAGGTCAAGACTTTGATACTACATACATAATGTACACACAGTTCCAGGACCTGTTAGAATGTAGTATGCTTCCATCCCCAAGGTCCAGTGTCTTCGTCCTTTTTCTTTCCAGAGAATCAACAGTCTGGTTCCTCTGGATTCAGCTTTGGTCGGTACCAACTGGATGGAGAAGGATCAGAAAGACAAAGCATTAATGTACAGACGTCAGCCGTGTGTCAGCAGTGTTATGCACAAACCTCCGAGGTTGCCGTTTTACACCCTCAAACATCCTTCTTGCCATTTGGCAAACAAACTGATCCCAAAATTATAGAAAACACGCAAAAATTAAAATAAAGTAAATGCAGCTACAATGTCATTGCTCAACACGCATCCCACATTGAGGTCCAACACAGAAGAAACCGACGGCAACAGGACACAGGCGGGACAATGGAAACCAATACAGCTGTTGGTTGCAGTTCAACGACAAATCTGTTCCACAACTTGCGAACAAACCACACAAAAGAGAATGATGAATATGTACAACTTTGTAAAACCACAACCACTACGGTTTCACCAAAAATGAGTAAATACACACTCAGCTAACACTCCCAGACTCAACACCGAGTCTGTGGGACACGGAGGGTGACTGCGCCGACTCGGTACAGAGTCAGCACAGTCTCCCACTCCGCACAGAGTCGGCACAGTCACCGGCCCAGTGTCCCACTCCGTACCGAGTCGGCCCAACTCGGCACAGAGTCGGCACAGTCACCTGCCCAGTGTCCCACTCCGTACCGAGTCGGCCCGACTCGGCACAGAGTCAGCACAGTCACCGGCACAGTCCCCCACTCCGCACCGACTCGGCACAGAGTCGGCACAGTGTCCCACTCCGTACCGAGTCGGCCCAACTCGGCACAGAGTCGGCACAGTCACCTGCCCAGTGTCCCACTCCGTACCGAGTCGGCCCGACTCGGCACAGAGTCGGCACAGTCACCTGCCCAGTGTCCCACTCCGTACCGAGTCGGCCCGACTCGGCACAGAGTCAGCACAGTCACCGGCACAGTCCCCCACTCCGCACCGACTCGGCACAGAGTCGGCACAGTGTCCCACTCCGTACCGAGTCGGGCCGACTCGGTACAGACTCGGCACAGTCTCCCACTCCGCACCGAGTCAGCCCGACTCGGCACAGAGTCGGCACAGTCACCGGCCCAGTGTCCCACTCCGTACCGAGTCGGCCCGACTCGGCACAGTCACCGGCACAGTCTCCCACTCCGCACCGAGTCGGGCCGACTCGGTACAGACTCGGCACAGTCTCCCACTCCGCACCGAGTCGGCCCGACTCAGCACAGAGTCGGCACAGTCACCGGCCCAGTGTCCCACTCCGTACCGAGTCGGCCCGACTCAGCACAGTCTCCCAACGACTCAATACCGAGTCGGCCACACGCTGGGAATCATGGCAGTAGATGGAGACCTGAAGCAGGAAGGAACACTGGCCAAAGTCCTTCCTGGTGACAAAAAGATCAGGTACTTATTCACCATCTTTTTACAAACATCTTCTAGCATGTAAAGAGGGTAACTGCGAGCTTTACAAAAAAAAAAAAAAAAAAAAAAAAATCCAATCAAGACCAGCATCACCGAGTAACTAAACAGCAAGTATTCTGACCCAACTACAGCTTACCTATTGGAGATGGATTCATTTGTGGATCCACAGTGCAGGACCACCTACATCCAAAAGAGAAATAGTTGATGCATTGAAACAGATGTGTTGGAGATGCTACTGGCTGATGAGAGCAGGTGTCAGCTGCCTTACCTACGTGTGAATGAGCCTGCAGATGGAGAAGCAGCAGCAGCAGCAGCAGCAGCAGCACCAAAACCAAAGAAACACTGGATCAAACAGGAAGGGGGCTATTGAAGATGAACTGTCAAGTTACTTGCAGTGAGCAAGTGTTGACTGACAGTGATCCCCTCAAGTGGTGGAAGGATCATGAAGGTCTTTCCAGCTACCTGGCAAACAAGAAGAGTATACATGTTGGTACCACCTACCAGGTCACTCTGTGAACGGGTTTTGATGATTGTTGTGCAACTTTCAAGACTAGAATTTTATTTATAGAAAAAGTAGTAAAGACAGAAGAGAAAAGATTAACATGGGACAGAGCAAAGAAAGAAAGTAAAGAGTAAAGCGAGGGTAAACAGAGAAATAACAAGGTGAAAGACAGAGGAGATGCAGTGAGGTAAAAGGAACTGATGTTCAGGTCAGGGATTCAGGAGCTACAAGTGACTAAAACACATTTTATGAAAAGCTATGTATGCTTCTCCCTACATGGACTTTACTCCCCTCAAGTAGTTTGTATACATGTTATCTTGTTCAAGTTACTTCCTTGCTGTCAGGCATTTATGTTACTACTTTAACATAAAACTCAGGATGCATCTTGCCGCTGGGACCTCCTACATGAAGATGATGGTGGTGTTGTTGTTGTTGTTCCCGACGACGCCCAGATCTTCCTGCAGACAGACAAACTCCTGTTAGCAGGATCTTTGATGCAAAGTCACACAAAATGATGGCAAATAAAAACAAAACACCACACATCTGTCTACTGGCTGATAAGAAGCAACCTTCAGCTAGAATGTGTACAGTTCAGCAGTAACAGAAACGCCAACAGGTCAAGACTTTGATACTACATACATAATGTACACACAGTTCCAGGACCTGTTAGAATGTAGTATGCTTCCATCCCCAAGGTCCAGTGTCTTCGTCCTTTTTCTTTCCAGAGAATCAACAGTCTGGTTCCTCTGGATTCAGCTTTGGTCGGTACCAACTGGATGGAGAAGGATCAGAAAGACAAAGCATTAATGTACAGACGTCAGCCGTGTGTCAGCAGTGTTATGCACAAACCTCCGAGGTTGCCGTTTTACACCCTCAAACATCCTTCTTGCCATTTGGCAAACAAACTGATCCCAAAATTATAGAAAACACGCAAAAATTAAAATAAAAGTAAATGCAGCTACAATGTCATTGCTCAACACGCATCCCACATTGAGGTCCAACACAGAAGAAACCGACGGCAACAGGACACAGGCGGGACAATGGAAACCAATACAGCTGTTGGTTGCAGTTCAACGACAAATCTGTTCCACAACTTGTGAACGAACCACACAAAAGAGAATGTCTCCCACTCCGCACCGAGTCGGCCCGACTCAGCACAGAGTCGGCACAGTCCCCGGCACAGTCTCCCACTCCGTACCGAGTCGGCCCGACTCAGCACAGAGTCGGCACAGTCCCCGGCATAGTCTCCCACTCCGTACCGAGTCGGCCCGACTCGGCACAGAGTCGGCACAGTCTCCCACTCCGCACCGAGTCGGCCCGACTCGGCACAGTCACCGGCACAGTCTCCCACTCCGCACCGAGTCAGCCCGACTCGGCACAGAGTCGGCACAGTCACCGGCCCAGTGTCCCACTCCGTACCGAGTCGGGCCGACTCGGCACAGAGTCGGCACAGTCCCCGGCACAGTCTCCCACTCCGTACCGAGTCGGCCCGACTCGGCACAGAGTCGGCACAGTCTCCCACTCCGCACCGAGTCGGCCCGACTCGGCACAGTCACCGGCACAGTCTCCCACTCCGCACCGAGTCAGCCCGACTCGGCACAGAGTCGGCACAGTCACCGGCCCAGTGTCCCACTCCGTACCGAGTCAGCCCAACTCGGTACAGACTCGGCACAGTCTCCCACTCCGCACCGAGTCGGCCCGACTCGGCACAGTCACCGGCCCAGTGTCCCACTCCGTACCGAGTCGGGCCGACTCGGCACAGAGTCGGCACAGTCACCGGCACAGTCTCCCACTCCGCACCGAGTCGGCCCGACTCGGCACAGAGTCGGCACAGTCACCGGCACAGTCTCCCACTCCGCACCGAGTCGGGCCGACTCGGTACAGACTCGGCACAGTCTCCCACTCCGCACCGAGTCGGCCCGACTCAGCACAGAGTCGGCACAGTCACCGGCCCAGTGTCCCACTCCGTACCGAGTCGGCCCGACTCAGCACAGTCTCCCAACGACTCAATACCGAGTCGGCCACACGCTGGGAATCATGGCAGTAGATGGAGACCTGAAGCAGGAAGGAACACTGGCCAAAGTCCTTCCTGGTGACAAAAAGATCAGGTACTTATTCACCATCTTTTTACAAACATCTTCTAGCATGTAAAGAGGGTAACTGCGAGCTTTACAAAAAAAAAAAAAAAAAAAAAAAAAATCCAATCAAGACCAGCATCACCGAGTAACTAAACAGCAAGTATTCTGACCCAACTACAGCTTACCTATTGGAGATGGATTCATTTGTGGATCCACAGTGCAGGACCACCTACATCCAAAAGAGAAATAGTTGATGCATTGAAACAGATGTGTTGGAGATGCTACTGGCTGATGAGAGCAGGTGTCAGCTGCCTTACCTACGTGTGAATGAGCCTGCAGATGGAGAAGCAGCAGCAGCAGCAGCAGCAGCAGCAGCACCAAAACCAAAGAAACACTGGATCAAACAGGAAGGGGGCTATTGAAGATGAACTGTCAAGTTACTTGCAGTGAGCAAGTGTTGACTGACAGTGATCCCCTCAAGTGGTGGAAGGATCATGAAGGTCTTTCCAGCTACCTGGCAAACAAGAAGAGTATACATGTTGGTACCACCTACCAGGTCACTCTGTGAACGGGTTTTGATGATTGTTGTGCAACTTTCAAGACTAGAATTTTATTTATAGAAAAAGTAGTAAAGACAGAAGAGAAAAGATTAACATGGGACAGAGCAAAGAAAGAAAGTAAAGAGTAAAGAGAGGGTAAACAGAGAAATAACAAGGTGAAAGACAGAGGAGATGCAGTGAGGTAAAAGGAACTGATGTTCAGGTCAGGGATTCAGGAGCTACAAGTGACTAAAACACATTTTATGAAAAGCTATGTATGCTTCTCCCTACATGGACTTTACTCCCCTCAAGTAGTTTGTATACATGTTATCTTGTTCAAGTTACTTCCTTGCTGTCAGACATTTATGTTACTACTTTAACATAAAAACTCAGGATGCATCTTGCCGCTGGGACCTCCTACATGAAGATGATGGTGTTGTTGTTGTTGTTGTTCCCGACGACGCCCAGATCTTCCTGCAGACAGACAAACTCCTGTTAGCAGGATCTTTGATGCAAAGTCACACAAAATGATGGCAAATAAAAACAAAACACCACACATCTGTCTACTGGCTGATAAGAAGCTATCAGGAAGCAACCTTCAGCTAGAATGTGTACAGTTCAGCAGTAACAGAAACGCCAACAGGTCAAGACTTTGATACTACATACATAATGTACACACAGTTCCAGGACCTGTTAGAATGTAGTATGCTTCCATCCCCAAGGTCCAGTGTCTTCGTCCTTTTTCTTTCCAGAGAATCAACAGTCTGGTTCCTCTGGATTCAGCTTTGGTCGGTACCAACTGGATGGAGAAGGATCAGAAAGACAAAGCATTAATGTACAGACGTCAGCCTTGTGTCAACAGTGTTATGCACAAACCTCCGAGGTTGCCGTTTTACACCCTCAAACATCCTTCTTGCCATTTGGTAAACAAACTGATCCCAAAATTATAGAAAAAAAACGCAAAAATTAAAATACAGTAATTGCAGCTACAATGTCATTGCTCATCACGCATCCCACATTGAGGTCCAACACAGAAGAAACCGACGGCAACAGGACACAGGCGGGACAATGGAAACCAATACAGCTGTTGGTTGCAGTTCAACGACAAATCTGTTCCACAACTTGTGAACGAACCACACAAAAGAGAATGTCTCCCACTCCAGCACCAAGTCGGCCCGACTCAGCACAGAGTCGGCACAGTCCCCGGCATAGTCTCCCACTCCGTACCGAGTCGGCCCGACTCGGCACAGAGTCGGCACAGTCTCCCACTCCGCACCGAGTCGGCCCGACTCGGCACATTCACCGGCACAGTCTCCCACTCCGCACCGAGTCAGCCCGACTCGGCACAGAGTCGGCACAGTCACCGGCCCAGTGTCCCACTCCGTACCGAGTCAGCCCAACTCGGTACAGACTCGGCACAGTCTCCCACTCCGCACCGAGTCGGCCCGACTCGGCACAGTCACCGGCCCAGTGTCCCACTCCGTACCGAGTCGGGCCGACTCGGCACAGAGTCGGCACAGTCACCGGCACAGTCTCCCACTCCGCACCGAGTCGGGCCGACTCGGCACAGAGTCGGCACAGTCACCGGCACAGTCTCCCACTCCGCACCGAGTCGGGCCGACTCGGCACAGAGTCGGCACAGTCACCGGCACAGTCTCCCACTCCGCACCGAGTCGGGCCGACTCGGCACAGAGTCGGCACAGTCACCGGCACAGTCTCCCACTCCGCACCGACTCGGCCCGTCTCCGTACCGAAACAGCACAGTCACCGGCCCAGTGTCCCACTCCGTACCGAGTCGGCCCGACTCAGCACAGTCTCCCAACGACTCAATACCGAGTCGGCCACACGCTGGGAATCATGGCAGTAGATGGAGACCTGAAGCAGGAAGGAACACTGGCCAAAGTCCTTCCTGGTGACAAAAAGATCAGGTACTTATTCACCATCTTTTTACAAACATCTTCTAGCATGTAAAGAGGGTAACTGCGAGCTTTAAAAAAAAAAAAAAAAAAAAAAAAAAATCCAATCAAGACCAGCATCACCGAGTAACTAAACAGCAAGTATTCTGACCCAACTACAGCTTACCTATTGGAGATGGATTCATTTGTGGATCCACCGTGCAGGACCACCTACATCCAAAGAGAAATAGTTGATGCATTGAAACAGATGTGTTGGAGATGCTACTGGCTGATGAGAGCAGGTGTCAGCTGCCTTACCTACGTGTGAATGAGCCTGCAGATGGAGCAGCAGCAGCAGCACCAAAACCAAAGAAACACTGGATCAAACAGGAAGGGGGCTATTGAAGATGAACTGTCAAGTTACTTGCAGTGAGCAAGTGTTGACTGACAGTGATCCCCTCAAGTGGTGGAAGGATCATGAAGGTCTTTCCAGCTACCTGGCAAACAAGAAGAGTATACATGTTGGTACCACCTACCAGGTCACTCTGTGAACGGGTTTTGATGATTGTTGTGCAACTTTCAAGACTAGAATTTTATTTATAGAAAAGGTAAAGTAGTAAAGACAGAAGAGAAAAGATTAACATGGGACAGAGCAAAGAAAGAAAGTAAAGAGTAAAGAGAGGGTAAACAGAGAAATAACAAGGTGAAAGACAGAGGAGATGCAGTGAGGTAAAAGGAACTGATGTTCAGGTCAGGGATTCAGGAGCTACAAGTGACTAAAACACATTTTATGAAAAGCTATGTATGCTTCTCCCTACATGGACTTTACTCCCCTCAAGTAGTTTGTATACATGTTATCTTGTTCAAGTTACTTCCTTGCTGTCAGGCATTTATGTTACTACTTTAACATAAAAACTCAGGATGCATCTTGCCGCTGGGACCTCCTACATGAAGATGATGGTGGTGTTGTTGTTGTTGTTCCCGACGACGCCCAGATCTTCCTGCAGACAGACAAACTCCTGTTAGCAGGATCTTTGATGCAAAGTCACACAAAATGATGGCAAATAAAAACAAAACACCACACATCTGTCTACTGGCTGATAAGAAGCAACCTTCAGCTAGAATGTGTACAGTTCAGCAGTAACAGAAACGCCAACAGGTCAAGACTTTGATACTACATACATAATGTACACACAGTTCCAGGACCTGTTAGAATGTAGTATGCTTCCATCCCCAAGGTCCAGTGTCTTCGTCCTTTTTCTTTCCAGAGAATCAACAGTCTGGTTCCTCTGGATTCAGCTTTGGTCGGTACCAACTGGATGGAGAAGGATCAGAAAGACAAAGCATTAATGTACAGACGTCAGCCGTGTGTCAGCAGTGTTATGCACAAACCTCCGAGGTTGCCGTTTTACACCCTCAAACATCCTTCTTGCCATTTGGTAAACAAACTGATCCCAAAATTATAGAAGAAAACACGCAAAAATTAAAATAAAAGTAAATGCAGCTACAATGTCATTGCTCAACACGCATCCCACATTGAGGTCCAACACAGAAGAAACCGACGGCAACAGGACACAGGCGGGACAATGGAAACCAATACAGCTGTTGGTTGCAGTTCAACGACAAATCTGTTCCACAACTTGTGAACGAACCACACAAAAGAGAATGTCTCCCACTCCAGCACCAAGTCGGCCCGACTCAGCACAGAGTCGGCACAGTCCCCGGCATAGTCTCCCACTCCGTACCGAGTCGGCCCGACTCGGCACAGAGTCGGCACAGTCTCCCACTCCGCACCGAGTCGGCCCGACTCGGCACAGTCACCGGCACAGTCTCCCACTCCGCACCGAGTCAGCCCGACTCGGCACAGAGTCGGCACAGTCACCGGCCCAGTGTCCCACTCCGTACCGAGTCGGGCCGACTCGGCACAGTCCCCGGCACAGTCTCCCACTCCGTACCGAGTCGGCCCGACTCGGCACAGAGTCGGCACAGTCTCCCACTCCGCACCGAGTCGGCCCGACTCGGCACAGTCTCCCACTCCGCACCGAGTCAGCCCGACTCGGCACAGAGTCGGCACAGTCACCGGCCCAGTGTCCCACTCCGTACCGAGTCAGCCCAACTCGGTACAGACTCGGCACAGTCTCCCACTCCGCACCGAGTCGGCCCGACTCGGCACAGTCACCGGCCCAGTGTCCCACTCCGTACCGAGTCGGGCCGACTCGGCACAGAGTCGGCACAGTCACCGGCACAGTCTCCCACTCCGCACCGAGTCGGGCCGACTCGGCACAGAGTCGGCACAGTCACCGGCACAGTCTCCCACTCCGCACCGACTCGGTGCAGAGTCGGCACAGTCTCCCACTCAGTACCGACTCGGCCCGTCTCCGTACCGAAACAGCACAGTCACCGGCCCAGTGTCCCACTCCGTACCGAGTCGGCCCGACTCAGCACAGTCTCCCAACGACTCAATACCGAGTCGGCCACACGCTGGGAATCATGGCAGTAGATGGAGACCTGAAGCAGGAAGGAACACTGGCCAAAGTCCTTCCTGGTGACAAAAAGATCAGGTACTTATTCACCATCTTTTTACAAACATCTTCTAGCATGTAAAGAGGGTAACTGCGAGCTTTACAAAAAAAAAAAAAAAAAAAAATCCAATCAAGACCAGCACCGCCGAGTAACTAAACAGCAAGTATTCTGACCCAACTACAGCTTACCTATTGGAGATGGATTCATTTGTGGATCCACAGTGCAGGACCACCTACATCCAAAAGAGAAATAGTTGATGCATTGAAACAGATGTGTTGGAGATGCTACTGGCTGATGAGAGCAGGTGTCAGCTGCCTTACCTACGTGTGAATGAGCCTGCAGATGGAGAAGCAGCAGCAGCAGCAGCACCAAAACCAAAGAAACACTGGATCAAACAGGAAGGGGGCTATTGAAGATGAACTGTCAAGTTACTTGCAGTGAGCAAGTGTTGACTGACAGTGATCCCCTCAAGTGGTGGAAGGATCATGAAGGTCTTTCCAGCTACCTGGCAAACAAGAAGAGTATACATGTTGGTACCACCTACCAGGTCACTCTGTGAACGGGTTTTGATGATTGTTGTGCAACTTTCAAGACTAGAATTTTATTTATAGAAAAAGTAGTAAAGACAGAAGAGAAAAGATTAACATGGGACAGAGCAAAGAAAGAAAGTAAAGAGTAAAGCGAGGGTAAACAGAGAAATAACAAGGTGAAAGACAGAGGAGATGCAGTGAGGTAAAAGGAACTGATGTTCAGGTCAGGGATTCAGGAGCTACAAGTGACTAAAACACATTTTATGAAAAGCTATGTATGCTTCTCCCTACATGGACTTTACTCCCCTCAAGTAGTTTGTATACATGTTATCTTGTTCAAGTTACTTCCTTGCTGTCAGACATTTATGTTACTACTTTAACATAAAAACTCAGGATGCATCTTGCCGCTGGGACCTCCTACATGAAGATGATGGTGTTGTTGTTGTTGTTGTTCCCGACGACGCCCAGATCTTCCTGCAGACAGACAAACTCCTGTTAGCAGGATCTTTGATGCAAAGTCACACAAAATGATGGCAAATAAAAACAAAACACCACACATCTGTCTACTGGCTGATAAGAAGCAACCTTCAGCTAGAATGTGTACAGTTCAGCAGTAACAGAAACGCCAACAGGTCAAGACTTTGATACTACATACATAATGTACACACAGTTCCAGGACCTGTTAGAATGTAGTATGCTTCCATCCCCAAGGTCCAGTGTCTTCGTCCTTTTTCTTTCCAGAGAATCAACAGTCTGGTTCCTCTGGATTCAGCTTTGGTCGGTACCAACTGGATGGAGAAGGATCAGAAAGACAAAGCATTAATGTACAGACGTCAGCCTTGTGTCAACAGTGTTATGCACAAACCTCCGAGGTTGCCGTTTTACACCCTCAAACATCCTTCTTGCCATTTGGTAAACAAACTGATCCCAAAATTATAGAAGAAAACACGCAAAAATTAAAATACAGTAATTGCAGCTACAATGTCATTGCTCATCACGCATCCCACATTGAGGTCCAACACAGAAGAAACCGACGGCAACAGGACACAGGCGGGACAATGGAAACCAATACAGCTGTTGGTTGCAGTTCAACGACAAATCTGTTCCACAACTTGTGAACGAACCACACAAAAGAGAATGTCTCCCACTCCAGCACCAAGTCGGCCCGACTCAGCACAGAGTCGGCACAGTCACCGGCCCAGTGTCCCACTCCGTACCGAGTCAGCCCAACTCGGTACAGACTCGGCACAGTCTCCCACTCCGCACCGAGTCGGCCCGACTCGGCACAGTCACCGGCCCAGTGTCCCACTCCGCACCGAGTCGGGCCGACTCGGCACAGAGTCGGCACAGTCACCGGCACAGTCTCCCACTCCGCACCGAGTCGGGCCGACTCGGCACAGAGTCGGCACAGTCACCGGCACAGTCTCCCACTCCGCACCGAGTCGGGCCGACTCGGCACAGAGTCGGCACAGTCACCGGCACAGTCTCCCACTCCGCACCGACTCGGCCCGTCTCCGTACCGAAACAGCACAGTCACCGGCCCAGTGTCCCACTCCGTACCGAGTCGGCCCGACTCAGCACAGTCTCCCAACGACTCAATACCGAGTCGGCCACACGCTGGGAATCATGGCAGTAGATGGAGACCTGAAGCAGGAAGGAACACTGGCCAAAGTCCTTCCTGGTGACAAAAAGATCAGGTACTTATTCACCATCTTTTTACAAACATCTTCTAGCATGTAAAGAGGGTAACTGCGAGCTTTACAAAAAAAAAAAAAAAAAAAAAAAAAATCCAATCAAGACCAGCAACACCGAGTAACTAAACAGCAAGTATTCTGACCCAACTACAGCTTACCTATTGGAGATGGATTCATTTGTGGATCCACAGTGCAGGACCACCTACATCCAAAAGAGACATAGTTGATGCATTGAAACAGATGTGTTGGAGATGCTACTGGCTGATGAGAGCAGGTGTCAGCTGCCTTACCTACGTGTGAATGAGCCTGCAGATGGAGCAGCAGCAGCAGCACCAAAACCAAAGAAACACTGGATCAAACAGGAAGGGGGCTATTGAAGATGAACTGTCAAGTTACTTGCAGTGAGCAAGTGTTGACTGACAGTGATCCCCTCAAGTGGTGGAAGGATCATGAAGGTCTTTCCAGCTACCTGGCAAACAAGAAGAGTATACATGTTGGTACCACCTACCAGGTCACTCTGTGAACGGGTTTTGATGATTGTTGTGCAACTTTCAAGACTAGAATTTTATTTATAGAAAAAGTAGTAAAGACAGAAGAGAAAAGATTAACATGGGACAGAGCAAAGAAAGAAAGTAAAGAGTAAAGAGAGGGTAAACAGAGAAATAACAAGGTGAAAGACAGAGGAGATGCAGTGAGGTAAAAGGAACTGATGTTCAGGTCAGGGATTCAGGAGCTACAAGTGACTAAAACACATTTTATGAAAAGCTATGTATGCTTCTCCCTACATGGACTTTACTCCCCTCAAGTAGTTTGTATACATGTTATCTTGTTCAAGTTACTTCCTTGCTGTCAGGCATTTATGTTACTACTTTAACATAAAAACTCAGGATGCATCTTGCCGCTGGGACCTCCTACATGAAGATGATGGTGGTGTTGTTGTTGTTGTTCCCGACGACGCCCAGATCTTCCTGCAGACAGACAAACTCCTGTTAGCAGGATCTTTGATGCAAAGTCACACAAAATGATGGCAAATAAAAACAAAACACCACACATCTGTCTACTGGCTGATAAGAAGCTATCAGGAAGCAACCTTCAGCTAGAATGTGTACAGTTCAGCAGTAACAGAAACACCAACAGGTCAAGACTTTGATACTACATACATAATGTACACACAGTTCCAGGACCTGTTAGAATGTAGTATGCTTCCATCCCCAAGGTCCAGTGTCTTCGTCCTTTTTCTTTCCAGAGAATCAACAGTCTGGTTCCTCTGGATTCAGCTTTGGTCGGTACCAACTGGATGGAGAAGGATCAGAAAGACAAAGCATTAATGTACAGACGTCAGCCGTGTGTCAACAGTGTTATGCACAAACCTCCGAGGTTGCCGTTTTACACCCTCAAACATCCTTCTTGCCATTTGGTAAACAAACTGATCCCAAAATTATAGAAAAAAAAACGCAAAAATTAAAATACAGTAATTGCAGCTACAATGTCATTGCTCATCACGCATCCCACATTGAGGTCCAACACAGAAGAAACCGACGGCAACAGGACACAGGCGGGACAATGGAAACCAATACAGCTGTTGGTTGCAGTTCAACGACAAATCTGTTCCACAACTTGTGAACGAACCACACAAAAGAGAATGTCTCCCACTCCGCACCGAGTCGGCCCGACTCAGCACAGAGTCGGCACAGTCCCCGGCATAGTCTCCCACTCCGTACCGAGTCAGCCCAACTCGGTACAGACTCGGCACAGTCTCCCACTCCGCACCGAGTCGGCCCGACTCGGCACAGTCACCGGCACAGTCTCCCACTCCGCACCGAGTCAGCCCGACTCGGCACAGAGTCGGCACAGTCACCGGCCCAGTGTCCCACTCCGTACCGAGTCAGCCCAACTCGGTACAGACTCCCACTCCGCACCGAGTCGGCCCGACTCGGCACAGTCACCGGCCCAGTGTCCCACTCCGTACCGAGTCGGGCCGACTCGGCACAGAGTCGGCACAGTCACCGGCACAGTCTCCCACTCCGCACCGAGTCGGGCCGACTCGGCACAGAGTCGGCACAGTCACCGGCACAGTCTCCCACTCCGCACCGACTCGGTGCAGAGTCGGCACAGTCTCCCACTCAGTACCGACTCGGCCCGTCTCCGTACCGAAACAGCACAGTCACCGACCCAGTGTCCCACTCCGTACCGAGTCGGCCCGACTCAGCACAGTGTCGGCCCGACTCAGCACAGTGTCGGCCCGACTCAGCACAGTGTCGGCCCGACTCAGCACAGTGTCGGCCCGACTCAGCACAGTGTCGGCCCGACTCAGCACAGTGTCGGCCCGACTCAGCACAGTGTCGGCCCGACTCAGCACAGTGTCGGCCCGACTCAGCACAGTCTCCCAACGACTCAATACCGAGTCAGCCACACGCTGGGAATCATGGCAGTAGATGGAGACCTGAAGCAGGAAGGAACACTGGCCAAAGTCCTTCCTGGTGACAAAAAGATCAGGTACTTATTCACCATCTTTTTACAAACATCTTCTAGCATGTAAAGAGGGTAACTGCGAGCTTTACAAAAAAAAAAAAAAAATCCAATCAAGACCAGCATCACCAAGTAACTAAACAGCAAGTATTCTGACCCAACTACAGCTTACCTATTGGAGATGGATTCATTTGTGGATCCACAGTGCAGGACCACCTACATCCAAAAGAGAAATAGTTGATGCATTGAAACAGATGTGTTGGAGATGCTACTGGCTGATGAGAGCAGGTGTCAGCTGCCTTACCTACGTGTGAATGAGCCTGCAGATGGAGCAGCAGCAGCAGCACCAAAACCAAAGAAACACTGGATCAAACAGGAAGGGGGCTATTGAAGATGAACTGTCAAGTTACTTGCAGTGAGCAAGTGTTGACTGACAGTGATCCCCTCAAGTGGTGGAAGGATCATGAAGGTCTTTCCAGCTACCTGGCAAACAAGAAGAGTATACATGTTGGTACCACCTACCAGGTCACTCTGTGAACGGGTTTTGATGATTGTTGTGCAACTTTCAAGACTAGAATTTTATTTATAGAAAAAGTAGTAAAGACAGAAGAGAAAAGATTAACATGGGACAGAGCAAAGAAAGAAAGTAAAGAGTAAAGAGAGGGTAGACAGAGAAATAACAAGGTGAAAGACAGAGGAGATGCAGTGAGGTAAAAGGAACTGATGTTCAGGTCAGGGATTCAGGAGCTACAAGTGACTAAAACACATTTTATGAAAAGCTATGTATGCTTCTCCCTACATGGACTTTACTCCCCTCAAGTAGTTTGTATACATGTTATCTTGTTCAAGTTACTTCCTTGCTGTCAGGCATTTATGTTACTACTTTAACATAAAAACTCAGGATGCATCTTGCCGCTGGGACCTCCTACATGAAGATGATGGTGTTGTTGTTGTTGTTGTTCCCGACGACGCCCAGATCTTCCTGCAGACAGACAAACTCCTGTTAGCAGGATCTTTGATGCAAAGTCACACAAAATGATGGCAAATAAAAACAAAACACCACACATCTGTCTACTGGCTGATAAGAAGCTATCAGGAAGCAACCTTCAGCTAGAATGTGTACAGTTCAGCAGTAACAGAAACGCCAACAGGTCAAGACTTTGATACTACATACATAATGTACACACAGTTCCAGGACCTGTTAGAATGTAGTATGCTTCCATCCCCAAGGTCCAGTGTCTTCGTCCTTTTTCTTTCCAGAGAATCAACAGTCTGGTTCCTCTGGATTCAGCTTTGGTCGGTACCAACTGGATGGAGAAGGATCAGAAAGACAAAGCATTAATGTACAGACGTCAGCCGTGTGTCAGCAGTGTTATGCACAAACCTCCGAGGTTGCCGTTTTACACCCTCAAACATCCTTCTTGCCATTTGGCAAACAAACTGATCCCAAAATTATAGAAAAAAAAAAAAACGCAAAAATTAAAATACAGTAATTGCAGCTACAATGTCATTGCTCGACACGCATCCCACATTGAGGTCCAACACAGAAGAAACCGACGGCAACAGGACACAGGCGGGACAATGGAAACCAATACAGCTGTTGGTTGCAGTTCAACGACAAATCTGTTCCACAACTTGTGAACGAACCACACAAAAGAGAATGATGAATATGTACAACTTTGTAAAACCACAACGGTTTCACCAAAAATGAGTAAAAATGAATAAATACACACTCAGCTAACACTCCCAGACTCAACACTGAGTCGGTGGGACACGGAGGGTGACTGCACCGACTCGGTACAGAGTCACCGGCACAGTCTCCCACTCCAGCACCAAGTCGGCACAGTCTCCCACTCCCACTCCGCACCGAGTCGGCCCGACTCAGCACAGAGTCGGCACAGTCTCCCACTCCGCACCGAGTCGGCCCGACTCGGCACAGAGTCGGCACAGTCACCGGCCCAGTGTCCCACTCCGCACCGAGTCGGCCCGACTCGGCACAGAGTCGGCACAGTCACCGGCACAGTGTCCCACTCCGTACCGAGTCGGCCCGACTCGGTACAGAGTCGGCACAGTCTCCCACTCCGTCCAGAGTCGCCCGTCTCCGTACCGAGTCGGCACAGTCACCGGCCCATACTCCCACTCCGTACCGAGTCAGCCTGACTCGGTACAGAGTCGGCACAGTCACCGGCGCAGTCTCCCACTCGGTACAGAGTCGGCACAGTCACCGGCGCAGTCTCCCACTCGGCACAGAGTCGGCAGTCTCCCACTCGGCACAGAGTCGGCAGTCTCCCACTCGGCACAGAGTCGGCAGTCTCCCACTCGGCACAGAGTCGGCAGTCTCCCACTCGGCACAGAGTCGGCAGTCTCCCACTCGGCACAGAGTCGGCAGTCTCCCACTCGGCACAGAGTCGGCAGTCTCCCACTCTGTACCGACTCGGTACAGAGTCGGCACAGTCACCAGCGCAGTCTCCCACTCGGCACAGAGTCGGCAGTCTCCCACTCGGCACAGAGTCGGCAGTCTCCCACTCGGCACAGAGTCGGCAGTCTCCCACTCGGCACAGAGTCGGCAGTCTCCCACTCTGTACCGACTCGGCAGTCTCCCACTCTGTACCGACTCGGCACAGAGTCGGCAGTCTCCCACTCTGTACCGACTCGGCACAGAGTCGGCAGTCTCCCACTCTGTACCGACTCGGCACAGAGTCGGCAGTCTCCCACTCTGTACCGACTCGGCACAGAGTCGGCCCAATCTGCCACTCGATACAGAGTTGGCCCAATCACCGGCCCAGTCTCCCACTCAAGGACCATTAAGTTCTTTCCAGCTACCAGGTCACCCTGGGTTTTGATGATTGTTGTGCAACTGTCGAGACTTGAAATAAACACACACACACACACACACACACACACACACACA
The DNA here is from genome assembly GCA_014839995.1 of Xenentodon cancila. Classification (NCBI taxonomy): domain Eukaryota; kingdom Metazoa; phylum Chordata; class Actinopteri; order Beloniformes; family Belonidae; genus Xenentodon; species Xenentodon cancila. The sequence continues at coordinate 1,365,754 of CM026220.1, forward strand.
CACACACACACACACACACACACACACACACACACACACACACACACACACACACACACACACACACACACACACACACACACACACACACACACACACACACACACACACACACACACACACACACACACACACACACACACACACACACACACACGTTTACTAGGGTTTGACATATTTTATTTTGTAATGTTAAATATTTGTGGATTTGTTAGAATGTAATTGTATTTGATTTTAATAAGCCAGTTGTCAAACAAAAAAGAAAAAAAAAAAAAAAAAAAAAGGAATTGTACTTTTGTCATATAAATATATTTATGTTCAATGAAGATTTTGATTTTAAAAACTTTTTAACTGAAAAGGTCATTTTCAATAAAACTACTTGTGACATGTCATATTCGGCTTTGACTGCATTTGCCTTCACTCTGAACTTCTACCCGAGCAGCCAGGACGTCTTAATGGGCCCATCTGTGCAAATCTGGCTGGAACCGCCTCCATCTGTGGTTTAAACCTGTAAAAACAATATTACGTGGATTTTAGGCATTTTCAGACTTTATAACATTTACTTTAAAGGAATCAAGGAAATAAATAGACTTTCTAATTTCTGAAATTTTTCTGACGTTTTAAACCCTAAACAACAGCTGGAAACGTTTCCTCGGCTTTAAACAAATTAATCGCCTTTTCTAAACGCTATGGAAACTTCTAGTTTTTACGCACATGCACAAACTTGACGTCAGTCAAATATCTGAGCGGGAAAACCGGGAACGGTCGACGCCAAAACCTGTGGCCGCGAACCTCCACTGAATCCGTCACGATTCTGACGATAAACGGCTCCGATAATCACCTCGAGGGGCGACTGTTGTTTCAAGTGCAGATGAACAGAGACGTGACTTCAGGAGCTTCTGTCGCCGCTTCCAGCTCAAACGCGAGAACTTCCATCAGGCTCGTGAACCCAGACCGGTCCCAACCTCACCGCCGTGACGTCACTACACGAGCTCCCGGCTCACTTGAACCAAACATCCACAGCGTTTTAACTTTACCTTCAGAGTCTCTGACCGAAACGCAGTTGCCACACGTTTGCTGCTTGAGCTCCGTCCTCCCACACCTGTGCAGGTAAAACTCCAGACTGGAACATGAAACGTCTAATTACTTTTATAGAGGAAGACGGGAAAACCGCTTCAATGACAGCAGACAAACCCGTTTAAAGGAGCGTCATCGCCACCTAGTGGCTGGAGGCCGGACAGGAAACTCCTGTGAGACTCGTTTCTTTCCAGCATCAACTGCGACTGAATATATTTATCCTATATTTATTCTAATTCAGCATCAACATGGTTGCTTTGAATCTTTAATAGAAAATACTTTTCACATTTTCCTTCCGTGTTTGTAACTAATATTAATACAGCTGTCACCATGCCTTATTTCTTTTAATTGTAATTGATGAATATCTGGAGCCGTCATGAACGCCAGTCATTCATCACGTTTTAGTCACATTATAAATCGCTACTAAAGTAAAGTCAGATAACAGGAAATCATTCATTTATATGCAGAATGTCTGGATTCAGTTTAGACATAAAACAAAAAAAAAACCTGGAGATTTATTTTCTTTAGCCAACCAGGCACAGAGATTTAATTTGACTCAGAGTAACAGTGAATATTAACTTGATGTTTCTGTCTAACTGTGAAGAATCACTTCTGCGTCAGATGTTGAACAGCTGATTTCCAGCATGCTGTCAACCAGACGGTTGCAGGTTAACGTCTTGCCAAAGGTCGTTTCAGCTGGAGTTTCAGCGTTTGTTTTTTAGCAGTCCACAAAATGTCCATGTCACAGTAACTGGTCATTCTCAATCGGTCGCCAATTGGTCCGGGGTCTGGGAACGTCCCGGTGTCCTCCTGGAGGAAGTGGCTGCTCAAGAAGTTCCCCGTGGTCCAGACCTGGACAGGCAACAGCTGATGATTGGATGGAAGATGTTATCGAGGGAAGAAGGCAGGCTGTGGTTACACCTCTTTACTGTTTGTTTTTTAATGTCATACAGTTTGCTGAACAGTAGTTTCAGTACAGTTGAAGACAAATTCAGCCAATGACCACAGATGGAGGCTTCAAACTCAGCAATAAGTTCAGATAATTCACTGTAAACCAAGATAATTTACTCCTGCTTTAAGAAATCCAGATTTTTCTATCATTGTTTTCATTTTTCTCACCACAGAGCTCCACTTTTGTTACTCCGATATTTGGATATCCTCAGGATTGTGCTCCCACTGCTCCATAAGGACGCGTGGGAGGGAGACACATGAGATCCGGACCCAGACTGTTGCTCCTGCAGCTTATGAACCGTTAGACCGCAGGACTGGATAACGTTGTTTTGAGGACTGCAGAGGCCCAGAAGGATTGAATAACTTGCTGCAGACCCAGAAGTCACTCTGTAAACAGGATTCGCCACCTGAGTTTTTTTGGACAGTCCAGGGAAGCCAGTTGAGATCAAAAAGCAGTAAAATTTCCAAGTTATTGACTCCAGTTTAATATATTTAACAGCAGACTGGTTTGCATGCATTCTTTTATTATTGGGTGATGCAAGATTTTATTTTTGTTAAGCTATCGAAGCTCTTACTTTGTGGTTTCAAGTCTTCTTGAAGTGCAAAAGTGTTCACACATTTAGTAAGATATCATCTGAAACCTCACTGAGTTCCAGGATGATTTCTGTCCCTTGTGTCATAGTGTTATCAGTTCTTACCAAGAAGGGAGGAGGAGACTCTTTTAGAGAAGTGATGAAGACACTGAAGTCCTGCTCATGGAATCCTTTCTGATCAATCAATCAGGCAAAGTCTTAACAAAATGACCCAATGTGAAAGTTTAACTCCATTCCATCGTTCGCTCCTTTTTTCATTCCACTGTCAGGAAGTTTCCAAAAACAGGAAGCTTGCTGATGCTGGACCCAAGCCTCGTTAGATGAGAAAACTGCAACAATGCGTCCCGGTGTGAAGCTCTGCTGCAGGCTCTCCCACCAATCAAATACATTTTAAAATATTGGTCACACATTTCCATGAAGGCTGACCACTGCCTCTCCTACTCTTGCAACTGCTTGTACTGGTTACAATGGTTTTGCATCTCTTGCTGCCACCTAGTGGACAGAACTTAAAAAGCGCTGCACCATCCGCTGCATAAAAACAACTGGACGACCTCTCTGTGACCTCACCCAGACCTTTCTAAAGGTTTGAAGCCCTTTTTTCTAACCTGTGGAACTAACAAACAGCACAAAAGGCCATATTAACTTTAAAATAAGAGTGATCACTTCTTAATTCACAGCTCAGATCTCAAGTTCACGGCACATGTGATGGTGACCGTTTAGTTACTTGGCTTTCTATAACACTGAACTCTATATCGGGTGTTTCTGTCAGAACTTAGTTTCTTTAAATGTATTGTATTATAACAAACATCTGGCCTGCAGCTTTTGGGCAAAGAAGTTAAAACAGACAAGTAAACAAAAATATCTTATTTACACGATGATGACTGATGCAGTTTGCACAGGTTCCTTTCAGCTATAAGCTCTACAATCCCTGCAGACTGGTTCAATGACCGGCAGACCGTCAGAAACCAGAAGAACGGTTGCTGCTGTGGCAACAGATCATATGTTCACGGCCTCTTTCCTGTGTAACGTCATTGTATTGTTTCATTTTCACATTCAGAACAGAAACCACAAGAATGAGGAACTCGCTCGAGTCCTCCTGCGCCTGCACGGATGACAATCACAGGAGTCGGTCTGATTTACAGGGGGTGCAATCAGACGCTGCTTTTATCTGCAGCGCGCGGCGGATTCCTGAAGCCAATGATTAACCTAAGAAGGCATCCAGAGGGGTTAAAGACCATTTCGGAGGACTCACTCAGTCTGACTGCTGTCAGCGGAGAGGAAACCCATCTGCAGCTCATTTGAACCACCGTGAGTTACTGCTTTTTCTTCGCAGCTTCCACTTTTTGACGGTCTGACTGCCATCTTCAGCTAGAATAATAACTGGAGAGTTGTAAAGAAGGAAGAACTGTTATGCAGTTTTTATAGCCAATGGGCAATTTTATAGCAGCGGTTCGCAGAAGCAGGCGTCTCCTGGCTCTGTGGTCGTTGACGAGAGCACAAAACAAGCACCGACCAGCTGAACCAAAACATCTTAACCACTTTATTTAAAGAAAGAGCCACTATGGCCTCTAGTCAAAAGTGTGACTTTGTCAAACTACATTTTCAAATATGACTGAACTACAGACTGTACAAGAAGAACTGGACAAGCCTTTGGTAATGTCACTTATACGGTTTCTAAAAAATGCTTTTGAAGCTTCTTTTTTTCATTGCACTGCACAAATATCAGTTTGGTAGTTTGGTAGGAGTCAGAAAGCTGCCTGCTACTTAGCCAACTTCTCCCTCGGACCCTCCCAGACCAACCCAAAACCAGTCACGGCGGTCTGTTAGTAAAATGAACATCACACCAAAACCTATTCTCCCCAGGCAGCCCCCAGTGGTCAGTCAGTAAACTGCAGTTTGACTTGCTTCCGCATTTGCTTAAACCTGGAAGTTGGGACCTCATCAATTAACACTTTGATCCCAAACAAACCTCTGGGATAGGGTTGATTAGATCAACTGCCCAGCAGATCAATAGCTTGTGACCTTCTTGTTGTTGTGTAACGCTCCAAATGTTTTTTACTAATTGATCACATAAACATTAGAATGTTGAGTAGCTGTTGGTCTCAGGTTGTATTTGCCTAAACTACCGTTTCATGTGTAAATCGTTAATATTTGCCCGCTCTGCAGGCCAGTGGCGCCCCACTCCCGCAGTCATGGACGCGTTCGTTGGTTTGCATCCCAGAGAGGTTGTGGAGCGGGTGTCGGCCTCGCTCCGCTGCAGCCCGACTTCCGTTGAGGTGGCCACTTACTTCGACAAACACGACGAACTACGACACCTCAGAGAAAAGTTCCTGGTGCCTAAAATAGCAGATTTGCCTCCTTGTGAGTAAAACGGGATAAAAGCCGTCACGATGAGTACACATTATTTCCTCACGTCACAGTGAGCTCTTCCTGCAGCGGATCTTTCGCTGGTCAATGGCGATGACGAATGCATCTACTTTGTTGGAAACTCGTTGGGACTTCAGCCCAGAATGGCCAGGAAATATCTAGAGGAAGAGCTGGACAAGTGGGGCAAAACGTAGGTCCATACCTAATCCTAATCTTCAGTAAAGCGCTCACAAAGAGGCCTTTAGATGATTCTGTGTTGATGTCATCTTCTGCAGCGGCGTGCATGGTCACACGGAGGGCCTGAGACCTTGGGCGTGGGCTGAAAACAATATTGAACACCTCATGGCAAAAGTTGTTGGTAAGAAACAGTCTGGTCAGCGCTGGCAGGTACCAAGCACCAAAGACCCAACCCTAGAAAATGACATATTTGACCTCATCTGGACAAACAAGTCCGTCAAACCTCCAGAAACTCTTTCTGGAGTCTTGTTCACTGAAACTGGTGAACAAGGCTCGAGATGCTCCTCTGTTTAAGGTAACGCCTCCAGTCCAACCTAGCGAGAGTACACCACCTGATTCAGATCTGGAGGTACTGAATTCTCATCCTGCCCTGCGATGGACAGGTGACCTTCTCAGGTGAACCACTGCCGTTCACTCAAAGATAGCTGGGATGTCCAGCAGACCCGTGACCCTGAATCAGGAGGAGTGGTTTATCGATGAAGGATGGATGGAGTTCATCCCTGCTGCTGCACACTCTGCTGTATTTCTGTGGATCTCCTGCTCACAGAGAAGGTGAAGCGATGAGCCTGACACTTGTTGTTGTTCTCACAGGAGCTCAAACCGAGGAAGTAGCACTGATGAACGGCCTGACTGTGAACCTGCACCTTCTCATGGTAAAACACGTTTCCTGTCCAGTCATCTGTGAAGCTTCTCAGCATTCACTTCTACATACCTCTCTGAAGGTCACACCACAGGCTTTCAGTCAGGTGAAGGTCTGGATGTTGACCAAGTCAATCCAGGAACTTGATGCTTTTATTTTTCATCCATCCCGATGTAGATTTGGACTCATGTTCTGTTTAAAAACCCAATTTCAGCCGAGAATTAGTTGTCAGACCTCCAGTATTCAGAGGAGTTAGTGGTTGGTTCTGACTCTGGGACACAGACCAGACCTGAACTAGAAGACCTGACTACACCCAGATTCCAGGTCTTATCAGTGGTTTGTAGCTGTAATTCCTGAAGCTGTGTGCTGACTCTTAAACACTCTTCTTTTGGTCCAAAAACAGCTATTCTCTTTCCTTCTTAGCATTGTGTTAGGACACACCTGAGGTACTAAAGCTCACAGTCACTTTGTTCCTCCTGCAGCTCTCCTTCTACAAACCAACTCCATCTCGACACAAAATCCTCCTGGAGAACAAGGCCTTCCCTTCAGATCACGTGAGTAACCTCTGATTCTGAGGTCAAGGTCCATGACGATGGGGATTCTTTACATTCACGTGCACAAACGGACTCACAAACCCCGACTTTAAGAACTTTACCTCAGTAGCTTGAGGTTCTAACAGTTTGAACATCCAGGTTTCCAACATAAAGAACCAGGATAAAGAATGTAAAATTGACGGCCACCTCCTCCGAGCCTCACACACCTGGAGGAGAGGAACACTCAAGTGAGGCTGCTGTTCCTGGACCTCAGTTCACCCTTTAACATGATCACACCTCGTCGACAAGCTGGGAAGAAATCACTGTTGACTTCGGTATGAACCAGCCCAGCCATGCTCCACTACTCATCAGCAACAACACGTTGAGGTGGTCAGCAGCACAACGTTCCTGGGAACGTCACAGGCAACCTGACCTGGCCGATAAACACTGCATCACTGGTGAAGAGGCCACAGCAGCAGATGTGGTTCCTACGGAGGCTGAGAAGAGCCCACCTGCCCCACCCATCCTCCCCTCATTCTACAGAAGCACCACGGAGAGCGTCCTGACCATCTCTGTGTGGAGTGGAGGCTGTAGTGCCTCCGACTGGAAGGATGTGACGAGGACGGCAGAGAGAATCATTGGGACTTCTCTCGCCTCCATTCAGGACATTGGACAGAACCGCTGTATGTCTCGCACCAGGAAGATCTGCATCGATTCCTCTCACCCCCATCAGGACTGTTCACCCCGCTGACCTCTGGAAAGAGGTTCTGCTGCATGCGGTGTGGCACCACCAGGTTCTACAACAGCTTTGTTCCCCAACCCATCACACTGTCAACACCTAAAAAATCCTGCTGCATATTTTCCTACGTATATAATATTTATTCATGTATATTTATTTCCACTCTGCCTGCAGAGTTTTGCACTGCATGAAGCAGAAAAAACTGAGGCGTATGCAAATTAAATTTGGTTGTGTATACACTTGCTGCATTCGGAATGACAATAAAAGTCTGTCTACGTCCAAGTTCAGACTCTTCAGCATCCTTCTAATGAAACTGCATGACTCTCCTCTTTCAGTACGCTGTCGAGTCTCAGATCCGCCTGCGAGGATTCGACCCCCAGCACAGTATGCTGCTTCTGTCGCCCAGAGAGGTACGACCACAACGTTCACCGGCGTCAAAACGGCGCTCCTCAAAGATGAGAAGTAGCCAACTAACTGCTGCTGCAGACTTTATAAAGAGCTGGACGAGCCAGCTGTGATGTCACTTCCAGGGACTCTGTATTGCCTTTGAAGCCAGGTTGCTTTGTTAAGATTTCTCCCTGAACCGTTCCAGGCCAAAGCGGTCACACCAGTCTCCTAATGCAATCTCCTACGATTGCATTTCAATATGAAGCAGGGCCTCCATCAAAAGCAGCACCATCTTAGTCTGTTTAAGGAACTACACATCTGGACACGTAGAAAATGAACAAAAAGACTGAAATCCAAACCGAGAGGAGGGACAATGACCTGAGCGTTCCTGTCCTTCAGGGAGAAGACACGCTGCGAACTGAGGACATCCTGGAGGTGATCGAACGAGAGGGCGACTCCATCGCCGTGGTGATGTTCAGTGGCGTTCAGTACTACACGGGCCAGCTGTTTGACATGGCCGCCATCACTAAAGCTGGTCACAGGAAGGTAAGATGGGCGTCAGTGGTGCTTCTTTAGGATACACACTACCTGTGTTTTCCTGGATTTCTTTCATTTGGTTTCATTTCAACACATTCAAACAACCGTGCTTGTAAATGTATTGGCTTTACCCAACACTCCTTAACATCCAATAACTTAAAGCCACTCGATGCAGTGGTACCGCATCTGACCACACGGGGGCAGTTAGATCTGCTGTGATCACAAAAGAGCCGCTGACTGTACTAATGATCGTTGATGGCCCGGCCCCTCCCAGTAGCAGGGCTGACACGTGAACTCTGGGATATGCTGCCCTCTTGTGGTTAGACGTGGTGTCGTCACACAGAATGACTTTAAAGACTTTGCCCGCCAGGGCTGCTTTGTTGGCTTCGACTGCGCCCATGCGGTGGGAAACGCTGAGCTGAAGCTGCACGACTGGGGTGTCGACTTCGCCTGCTGGTGCTCCTACAAGGTCAGCTGACAGGAAGTGGAGATTAATCCCATTTTTTGAGAGACAAGTTGTAAGCGTGTGAATTTCTTGCAGTACATCAACTCTGGCGCTGGCGGTCTCGCTGGAGCGTTTATTCATGAGAATCATAAACACACCATCAAACCGACGTAAGTAACACGCCCGCAAAAGGTATTCAAAGTATTGCTGACTTTTACTGCTTTTTCCAAAATCTCTGACCCAATCCTTAAGATTAAAACTGAATACATCATCCAGACTTTAATTTAGCGTTCCATCTGTTTAGAAAACAAATCAGACAAAAATAAAAAGAGGAACAAACAGAAGTTAGACAATCTGACCCTTTAGTCTGGAGGGAGCAGAGAGTTTCAAAAGTTAGGGCAAAAAAACATGATGCAAACCTGGAAAAGAAAAAGAAAATCACTCATTCATCAGTCATTGAAGTTTGATTTCTTGAAGTTCACTCAAATGCTGAGGAAACAGAAAGCAGGTCAGAAGGTTTGTGCTTTCAAGCTTGTAAAGATGTAAAACTGAAACAATATCTCCACAATGCTGGACAGTAAACTGGAGTGGTAACAACTACAGAACTCATCTCTTCCTCTTTGTTTAGTATTTTCACGTGAATAAAACAGCTCTCTATCAACTCTCTCTGTCAGGCTGTTGGGATGGTGGGGACACGACATAAAAACTCGCTTCCAGATGAATAACGGTAAAGGAAGTTCTAATGTTTATTCCTCCTTAAACCTCTCAAAGTCACTGGTTTGACTGTAATGTTGACTTTTGCTGCCATCTGGTGGTGTGCTTCAGTACTGCACCTACTGCTCCATCTACTGCTCCATCTACTTAGTGACCAAACCTCCACATTTGTCATTTCTACATGGTACCAGGGCTCTTTATACACTGCACATAATCTTGATTTTTGTCATGTTTTACAACTGTTGTGTTCTGCTTTCAGTGTTGGACCTTCAGTCTGGAGTGAGCGGCTTCAGACTCTCAAACCAGCCTGTCCTGCTGGTCTGCCCCCTGCAGGCCAGTTTGGAGGTAACGCAGAAAAACATAAGTACACAAGTATACAACTATGTGCATTCATTCATGTATGTATTGAACTACTGCTGTCCGTGGATAGTTTTAACTGAGAACTAAAGGGCTTCTTCTTTCTGGTTTCCACCTCATGGTTTGCTACTGCAGGTCATCTGTGTCCTTACAGCTCGTCCACATGTACTGAGGTGACAGGCTTTCTAAAAAGGGCGTTTGAAGCTTCTTCTTCATCTACTCACCAGCTGTCTAGGCTCGTTGCAGTTCCCCAACTGGCCACTAAGGGCTGGTTCCAAAAGCGGGTCAGCCTCCACTGACCCAACGATGTACGACTTTAGGGCAAAAATAAACCCCTAATAACCTTATATTTCAGCGGGGGTCTGCTGGAGCTTGTAGCCTGAGCCAACGTTGGTTGACAAGCGATGGGCGTGTTCCTGTTGGCTTACTGGCCACTTACGAGGAAAAAGAGGCTTCAAAATGGCTCTTCGCAAACCTGTGGACCTCAGTAGGAGCAGGCTTCATCCTCGGACCCCTCCGGACCGACCCACAGCCAGTCACAGACGTCTGTTAGTAAAATCAACAGCACAACAAAAAATATCTGAAATAGTCCCAGTTAGGTCTTTATTCAGGCCTCAGCACTGTTTTTGTACCCGGCTGCAAATGTCTATTTCTGCTGCAGAGTTGACAGTTTTATCATGCAGTTAAATGGAGACTGTCCAGCTTCTGGAGCCACCCAGTGGTCAGTAGAGGAACTGCAAGCTTGGATGCTTCCTTGCTTTGCTTCAGAAGTTGGTACTTGAAGGTGATGTAAAGTGTCGGAGACCTGAATTGTCGGTCTGTTGCATCTCAGCGCACGTGTCAGCCAATCAAGCTGCAACTACACATCCAAGTGCTAGACAATGACACTGTGCATGGGGGCGGGGCTGCGTCAAAGATCCTGGTTCGCTGGGGTTTAACTATGGACCTCCTTCCTTTTCTCTTATTCATTTACTAACAATTTAGCAATTTGTTCGGCTTGTAACAGGATTTTTCTTCAACCATTTCCTGGATATGTAGATCTTTGACCTGACCAGCATGACGGCGCTGCGTAGGAAGTCCATCCTGCTGACTGGTTACCTAGAGTATCTGATTCAGCACTACTACACCCAGGACCCAGCAAAACCTCACGATCTTCACGTCAGCATCATCACGCCGTCGGACCCTGAGCAGCGAGGCTGCCAGCTGTCGCTCTGCTTCTCCGTACCCATCAGGAAAGTCTTCCAGGAGCTGGAGAGGAGGGGAGTCGCTGTGAGTAGCAGAGATGTGAACCAATGCTTGGGAGGTGTGTGGTTCTGTTGCAGGAGCGCTGAACAAAAACGTCTACGGCAGGATGTGAGGCAGTCCACCTGTGGGGGGTTTTAGAGCACAGAAGGGTGATCTGATGCTGTACAACTTCAAGATGAAAATATTCAATTATTTAAAAACCTGGAGGAGTTTCAGTGCAAGAGTGCAAACCTATGAGGTCGGATCCCTCAGACGGCCCTGCTACAAGATCCGTCATTCACCAACAGCGGCTATAACCACATGGACGAAGGGTTACTATGGAAACCTTGTCAACTACAATGCAGACCTACATCCAGAAGTACCGATTAAAACCTTACAGCACCAAAAATAAGCTTAATGCGTGTCTGAATCGGAGGTTGGCGTTGACATCTCTGGACTCGGAGGTGTCTGGGGTGGACGATCACAGCCTGGCCAGCCTTAGTCATCAACTTCAGGAAATTCTTGTGAAATGACCTGGTGCCCCGCCATTCCCAGCCGTTTCCTCTGCTTAGGAACGTACCGAATCAGGAAAAGAATTTGCACACTTTAGCTTTTTTTCTCAGCACATCTATAAACTCCTCTTTTATTTATCCAAGTCTTGGAGTTCAAACTTGTTTGACAAGTTTATCTTCTATGAAAAGTTTTTTTCAGGTTTAAAGCACTGAAATGGAACCAAAACTGGCTTTTCAAGAGCTGCTACAGAAGTTTTATCTGCTGTTTTAGTGCTGTTAGTTTCAGCCTTCTATGGTCAACCTTTATCCCGCCTTGGTCAGCGGGGGGGCATCAGGGGAACAGCCTTTGAATTTGGAGCTTGTGGACCCCTCATGAGTTCCTGCGACCATGCTCAGTTCAGACCAGTAGATTGTTGAGTGCACCTGCAGGGTGCTTAAAAGTTTATTTTTTAGGCTCAGTTCTGTTGTAAAAACCAGCGTCTTCTGCGGGAAAAGAGCATATTTGTCCACCTCAGGCATCACTGCAGCAGCTTCCTGTGCGTTTTAAAACAGAGATTAAAATATTATTGGCACCACGATACTAGTCTGGATTTCTTTGTGGTTATTTCTCGGTCAAAGCTCTGAGGTCATTCAAGCAGATGCTCTTTGTCATGTTGAGATCCAGACTCAGAAATAGAGGCGGGGCCTGTTCCTGGCATAAATGCTCCATGTGGTTGTTTAGGGCCACACTGCTAAGGGGCCCCCACATGATCAAAAGGTGCCAACTGGGGTTCAGATCAGTTGATTAAACACATAAATATATATTCCACAAATTCCCTTCCTTATAAACGTTAATTGAAATCATTTCTAAGATGCAAACAATTTTCTTTGAAGCCACTCTCTGTAGTTATACCAGTTCTGACCACATGGGGGCAGCATATCAGACAAAAATTCATGGTAGACTAAAACGTGCATCCGTGGTGGGGGATTGTGGTATTAGAGTTTGTCCTGGACCGTCCCCACTCATTAGCACTGTATTGTGAGTAGATCTATCTGCCCCCAGGTGGTCAGAGGTGGTACTGCTTCATAGATTGGCTTTAAATAAGATTTCTGATCAAATACAAACTAGATGCTGATTGAAAAGATGATACTTACATAAACCCTTCTTCATAAAGTGATAAGTGATATTGTTTTCGTGTTGCTCAGTGTGACATGAGGGAGCCCAGTGTGCTGAGAATCGCTCCGGTGCCGCTCTACAACTCCTTCAAGGACGTCCATCGCTTCATCAAAACACTGCGAGCTGCTCTCAAGTCCACCAGTGAGTAAAGACGAGTCTGCAGGTACCACCAGAAGAAGCCCTCCGAATGCTGCAAACCCCTGCAGGTGTGGGCTTGTCTGCTGACGGATGCTTCAGTCCTGTCTGTGATCGTAACGATAACTGGAAATGTTCATGCAACCTAACAATAGATGCATTTTAAAACCGAACTCTTTGAACCTCATCAACTGTCTCGTCTGTTGCTGAGATTTCCCGTTAACTGGCTGAAATAAAATATTTCAGAACACAGCTGTTTCTTCTGTTTATTACGTTTGCTGAGCTTCATAAATGACTCCCAGTTTAACAATCCTCAGAGTGGTGGGCCCAGGGACAAGAGGGAGAGACATCAGCAATGGTCTTAGAGAAGCAAATGTTGCCACCAACAATCTGGAAAAGGTCGTTAAATAATTTCTATATCATTTGGAGATCAATGTTCTACAGTGGAAAAAAAAAGATTATTTACCAGTAGACAACATTCAAGAAAACTCCTCCCAGGAGTGGGCGTCCCCAAAAAATGTACCCCAACATGAGACCATGCATTGATCAGATACTCTGGAGAACTCTGGCTGTCATCATTTCCACTGAACATCCAAACAGACCTCCGCGAGGACCTCGTGGTAACTACATCTGAGGGATTTCTGGAAGGCCATCTTCTGTCATTTCTGGGTGGAGCAGGTGGAGCAAACCTCAGAATGGCTTGTTGCAAGTTCCTACAGATCATCATGTCACCAGTAGATGCAATAAGGTGCTTCGTGTTCTTTTTTAACTGCCAGGAAAACCACCTCATGCCAGCATGAAAGCTCTTTAGAAATAAATGGAAGTTTTGGCAGAATTGTTTCCATGACGTGTATTTTTGCTTTTGTTATTCCAGTTTGTGCTTTTTCAAAGGTAACAGAGGACGTTGAGGAGAAGATTAATCTCGTACGGTTGGTCTGGAAGAGTTTGCAGGAGAAAACCTCCTCTGTGTAAATGAACATGAAGCACGACTGAGGTTCACAGACCTGGGTCCGAACGAACCAGCAGACTCCCGGAACCCTGTCCTCTGCTCGGACGAGACCAAAGTGGAGATGTTGGTCTTCATGTCCAGAACCATGTTTGGAGACATCACCCACAGATGTTCTAAAGAGTGCTTTTGAGGAACATTTTAACATGGACGTCAAAGGAGACCGACTCACTTTTGGAGCCAGTGTTTCCAAAGTCCAAAAGCGTAGTTGTCAGTCAAAGAATTGCAGCTTTTTCTTGTTCTTCCAGCTTCAACCTGGAAGGAACCTGGAATATTAAAATGAATCCGTTTGAAAAAAGGTCGACACAAGCAGAGTAATAATCATAAATATGATTTTCAAGCGCTGTTTGAGTTTAGGTGAAGAAAACATCTACAACATTAGTTCTGGGGTTTAAATGCATCAATAACAAAGCTCCAGCTCATAAACGGTTCTGAAATCAGTCCGTCTGTTTCTCCTCCTGATGTTCCTCCTCAGATGAGCGTTTGGGCGCGACGCCCCGCGAGCTCGCAGCATGGGCTTCACAAATGACACGAATCTGGGGAGGGGGCAGAAATCTGATAAACCCCCCCGGCCCGACGCTGCACACGCCAGTTATCCGACAGTCCTCCCCTCGCCAATTAACACCTACTTTATTATAACGCTGACTTCCCTCTAATGTTCCTGCATGTGTTTATGCACTATTACCTTGACGGATGCCCGTTGCACGATGAGGCATAATTGGCATATCAATATGCAGAACCTAAATGGATTAACCTTCTTTAAAACTAATGAGCACTTGGACGCCCAGCTGGGGAATGGACCTGAATTAGCATTTGTCATCTTTTTCAGCTGATGTGAGGATAAATAATTGAGGAAATACTGGTATTGTCTTTCCTGAGGCTACTTCATCTTAAAGAGACTGTACTGTAAAAATGAAAAAAGGAGGAATATGCAGATTTACCGTCTTAATAACGACTGGACTGACTGATTTTACACAAGCTTTGTCTGAAGATCAAATTACTACGAGGCTGAGGAAAGTGGACTGTTTGGATCAAAAGGGAGGACAGTTACGGTATAAAAGGCACCGAATGTGACACGATCTGATGACATTTAGTCAATAAATGAGGCTGGATGCTGAAACTAGACGTAGAACCGAGATATGAGAAGACATGCTGTCCTTTTATGGTCTTTGTGACTACGTCTGTTTGTGTTTTCTGCTGTTTGCAGCCATTTCACGTCTCCTTGTGGTTTCCAACCCTTTGGTCCGTCTGTGGCGGTTTCATCTTCCTGTCGTCTATGTGGAAAAAAGACTTGAGACGGACGGAAGACCATTTTAAACTGATGGAAGCGCTGTGAAGGAGCAGCTCTGCATCACAGATGTCCAACTGTTGGATGCGAGTTTCACTCCCAGCGCTTGTTTTCAGGTCAACACAATCTCATCGGGCGGGTGGTGCGGTTGAGATGCAGCGGAGCAGGGACGCCGCTGACAGCTCTGGAGTAAAACCTCGTTGATCCAAGGCGTGATTAGGAACTCTGGAGCCGTGTTAGTTGTTGTGATTAGTGGCTCCCGGACGCTGCTGGTTGAATCCTCACATAACGCTGCCATATTCCGATTGGTTCGGTACGTTCTGTACCAGGGGACATGGATGTGAATGGGAGGGGTACCGGACCTATTTCGTAAGTAGTGTTTTTACACAGCGAAAGGCTGACTGGGTATAGCCATCAGTTTCTATATTTGATGACTCAATACTGCCCCCACATGACTTCCAAAGGCTTCCTCCGTATCCATTTCTCAAATATCTGGGGCCTTTAAATGCAGTATAACATATTAAAATACATCGTTCTTCAGTGGAGCGTCTTTCTAACCACTACAGCTGCCTTCAGTTGTTGTGTTGTACAGGAAACAGCCTCAGTAAGTCAGTAAGATGATGCTAAGCAAGAACTCTGAGCCCAAACCTATTTCTGACAGATTGTTAGAGTTGAAATAAATAAAAAAAATAAAATAAACTCACGAGGGACATGTCTGGGGACATGTAAAGCCGAACAGCACCCTGGGCAGTCGATGGTGGCACCAGTTAACAGGTAATAGGGATTGAGAGCTGCATGAATCAGAACTAATTACCTCAAATAGCCACAGCCTCGGGCTTATTTTTCCAGTTCACGTCTTTCCGATTTGACAGCTGCTGAAGGTAGCTGCAGAGGCGAGCTGCTGCGTGGGACGTTTCATCCTGTTAATTAATTGTAGGGGAACTAAACCGTAAAAAGCTACAGAGAGGAACTTTAGTGACCGCTTTCTTGGCAGGTCTGCTGTGACAGCCACCGAGGGAAGCTCGCGTTAATAAAGTCAGGTGCAGAGTGGGGACTGGATTAGTTTTTGGCTGGTTTGGCTTCATTTGAGGCTGAGCTGAACTCGAAACCATCAAACGGAGTTCCATCAAATAGAGTCTAAAGTGTTTGAAAGCAGCTTGTTTTTGAGCCAGAAAAATGGATTTGTTTGAAGAGCATGCTTCATGAATAAGAGAAGCAATCGCAAAATAGGGGTAGAAAAAGACAAAAAGGAAAAATAATACCCAAAGAAGAAAAGAAAGAGAGGACCTCAGATGATTTGGAATCAGATACTACAACCTAGTTATCATCACAAGCTTATTTCCATATTAACGACCCCTTCAGAACCTTCAAAGTAATGAATAATTGACAACAAATGAAATGTTTTGATTGTCGTCAGCACCCGGCGTGTTTAATGTTTCATATGTTGCTTTCCAGCTAATTATGGAGATGGCACATTTGACGGAAAAGCGTCCCCCTCACAACCCCGGTACATGCCTCCCACCGTCGTGATTCGAGGCCGGAGGGGGTGGAGACCAGGGGTGCAGGCGTCCACATGCCGCTGGTGTAATTAGCAGCCAGGAGGAGTAGCGTGACTTGGGAGGGCACCGGGTGCTGGCGTGCATCGTCCGACCACAGACCCTCCAGACGGTTTCTGACAGTTTCTTCAGAATGGCGACGTCCTGAGCTGCTCATCTATGTTAAACTGATACCTGCTAAATGCTGCTGAACTTAAAGTGAACCAAAGTCACCGTTTGTTTAACTTTTTATTGCGTCTCGTCTTACTTTAACCTCCGTCAGTCTTCATGACGGAGGTGGCCTTGCAGTCCATCGGTTGACCACTAGGGTCTGGACCCAACAACATGTTAAAACATCCAGCTTTACAGCAGAAATAGACGCAGACTCTTGGTCTACTCTGGCTTACACATGAAAGGCAGACTAATCTCTGAAAGAGCCCCGGGAGGAGGAGTTTCACTGGACAATCCCACTGGAGACATCTGACTTCAGGTGTGTAACATGACAGCGCAGACGCAAGCAGAAGGAGTTGGGTTGATGTGCTCCACCGCGGTTAATAAAATCCTTAAACACATGTGGATGCGTTTGGCAGATGAAGCCCTGCTAAACCAACAAGCACATCCGAACCTATGAAATCCCAACGCAGCAGCGTCGACGTGTAACATGGCAAACGCTCTGTACGACACGTGTAGAAGTGCTGCATGCAGCTCATAACAGCGTCGTAAAACCGTGCAGAGCAAAAACCGGGCTAAGGAACCAACGAGAACACCATGTTTAGTAGAACAGATCGGTCCGGTCCAACTGGACTGCATCATGATTAAAACGCTTCTTTTAAAGATAATATGACTTGTTGTGCTGTTAAGTGAACCAACAGAGCGCTCCGAGCAGCTCCGGATTCACCTGGACGTTTCCCAGCTCAGAAGCCAACAGCGGCTTTCCCTCACTGGGAATCGTTCCCTCACTGGTCTCCTGAATCGTGTTTTCAGCCCAACGTTTGCTCTTACTGTGGTCTCAACTGACCCTGATCTGTTTGTGGAGCGGTTTTCAGCTTTCATCACTGATGTGGTTCGTCTCGATCAACTTTCGGGCAGAAACCTCGTCTCTCTGATGCACCTTGACAGGACGACAGACAAAGCCAAGCTGACAGAGGTCGAGCGTGTCAGACTGAGAGACAGCTGCCGAGTGCGTGCGCCATGTTTGGACCTCCAGTGTTTGTTTGTGTACATCTGTGCGAGCACAAGTGTTTATCTAAGCATATCTGAGTGTGTGCGATGGTCCAGTCAGGTCAGAATATCCCGAAGACACTGTCAGGCAGGATTGATTTCCTTTTTCCCGATCCATGGAAGCGTTCCTGTTACACAGCTGACCCCCCGAGTTGCGTTACCTTGTCATTTTGCAACACGGATCAGAGCGAAGACGAGCTGGAAATAGCCGCACGGCGACCTTGAATGTTGTGACGAAGACGACGAGCGTGAGAGGCCACACATGCAGCGTACAGGTTCAGAAGCAGATTTAAGCAGCACATTACCCTCATTTAAAAAGATGTCAAATCGCCCCCCCCCCCCGAAAAAATACAATAAAAACGTAAAGTAGTTTATTGGCATGTATGAAATATCAAATATGCCACTTTATATGTGAATAGTGTTATAAAGAGTTTTTTGGCAAAATAAGAAAAATACTCAAGTATGCTTATTAAAGCCACACTATGTAATAAT
Organism: Xenentodon cancila; assembly: GCA_014839995.1. Taxonomy (NCBI): domain Eukaryota; kingdom Metazoa; phylum Chordata; class Actinopteri; order Beloniformes; family Belonidae; genus Xenentodon; species Xenentodon cancila. The sequence goes on from CM026220.1 coordinate 1,383,900, forward strand.
GCCACTCCTGACCCCATGGGGGCAACATATCACAACAGCGTTCTAGGCTCAGCCTCTGGGTACGATGAATAACACGAAAAAGACAAACGTCTCGTAGAACAAAGTGGACTTACTAGATGTGCCGGACCATCGTCGCTCATTGGGACGGTGTTGTTGGTCAGCAGAGCAGATCTGTACGCCCTCAAGCAGTCTGCAATGAAGATGTTTTATTTTTTTGCAGGTACAGGTCACATGACGTGCCAAAAAAGAATCATTTACTCGTCTGTAGGATCGGGCTCCACTGGTCCACTGGTGATGCAGCAGGTCAACAGGAAATCCACTTATATGGGCCTTGTAATGTGACAATTCATTACAGAACTAAGAATTAACCTACTTCACCAAAATTAAAGCAGTTCTGGACATTAATCAACCTTATTAAGGGTGAAAATAGGACTGTGTTTCATGACTGGACCAAATGGAAACAACCTGCTGTTGAGTTTTTTTCAGAGGAGTCCCCAAACGAGCAGAGGGACTCCGGTGAGACCTGGGTGTGTCTCCAGGCCTCTGGGACTGGTCTGAAACCACTTCTTCTGGATCGTAACATGACAAGTTGTGGTCCCGGACAGAGGACCAAGCTGCTTCTTCTCTCTGTGCACCCGGGTTCCCAGGACTGTTCATTCCACCTATGCAGCATGAAGCGGTGCTGTACAAGGTAAAAGAGGCTTTTGAAGCACTCTACAGAACCCATGGCAACATCACAGGGGTTTGGTCCCCCTTTTGGTTAATACCCACAAACGAGGGTTAGAACAATGATTAACCCAACAAACCCACACATCTCCATGAGCTTCACCCTGCATCCGACCTCGTGGGAAAGAGTCCAGTGCATAAAGGTCAGGTGTTCAACCGTGGGGCCCAGGGCCCACTCTTGGTGCTACGTGGACTCAGGTGGTGGTGGTTTCAACCCCACTCTCAGCATTTACTACACCCAGTTCTTCAAATATCATCTCTGTATCATCGCAGACACAAGATTCATGCTTTCAATCAAAAAACTTCCTTTAATTGAATTTTAAAAAGCTCTAACTACTTTTCTCGCCACCTTTGCGCCTCCCAACAAACAGCTGTAAAAGTACTCTGAGGACATAAAGCTGACGAAGTTTTCACATATAATTATACCGTCTTTTCAGAGGGATTTAAACAGACCAGGATATCAACATACAGCTCTAAAACCACATGTCTATACATACACGTCCAAAATATCATAAATGCAGATAAAAAAAAACAATCAAGTGTTTTAAAGCAGCACAGCTGCAGCAGTTCCAGCGATCAGCCACTAGAGGGCAGAACAACACCAGGAAACGAGCCGCCGACCAGCTGCAGCGGCAGCCATCACTTCCACACACAGCTCATAATGACTTTAAACCCGAGCAAGTAGATTTAAAAAAATAAATTAATTAATTTAAAAGTGTCAGTTAAGATCTCAGACACATGATACAAGATCACTTTACCTCCCACATGATCCATAGAACTGAGCAGAAGATGTTTCCTTCCTTAAGAGTACAGTTTCCTAAGAGAGTGGAAAAACAAAGCACTTAGATCAAATATCTTAACTTGATGTTTGAAACCAAAGTAATTTATTTTCAGCTGTGTAATCCAGATTCAATAAATATCACCAAGCGTGTTGCATTTAAGTTCAAGTTACACCGAGGAGTATTTTTATGTAAAAACGTTAATTTCACTTTAACTCGCCAGAAACGTTGAATATTTTGGGGAGTGTCCAGCTCTCGTGGTCTCCCATCCTGACCATGTCTCAAAGTAATTTTAAAGTCTTGTTATTGTCTTTTGAGACAGCTTTTAACAGCTTTACAGTATGAAAGCTGCAGGAGGTCATGGTGGAGGCAACGGCGAGACTCAGTAATGAGGGAGGAGAAAACGAGACCGAGAGGAAACCTCGCACAGGCAGACTAACCTCTGCGCCTCAACTTCAGCCTCCAGAAATTGCAGAAGTTGGGGGATTCTGACTCTACAGTGCTGCAAATGTAATGTTAAACTTTTATCAATAGATAAAAAAACAACACATCTGGATACTTTGTCTACCAGGTAAGCAGTTTTATAATGATTGGCAGCGTTAAGGTAGAAAAACGTTCAGATATGAGAAAATTCAGATCCGTCAAAGTGGACGAATGCTGCCGCCGAGGGGTGCGGAGGTGTCATATCCCGGCATCTTTAATTGACTTATGGGATCTCCAGGTGAAACCTTTAAGCATCACGTGACATCAAAATCGATTTTTTCCCCCAATTATATGATGAACAAAACACAACCTGTAGTTTTTGAGAGTTTGTGTCAAATAAGCAAGTCAGCACTCGTCTTCCTTTCAAAATAAAAGTCCAGGGTCAGTACGGGTTTGTACGTGGACCCCTGAAGCTTTGATGATGGAGTAAAAACTGGTTTGGGCCTTCAGAGACAGCTTCAGATCCCCACAGGAACTCCTGCATGGTCTCCAACCTGCAAAAGAAAGAGTAAGAACCAAAATAAAGACATGCCAAACTGTCGTTGCACGTTCGTTTGCAATAACTAGTCAGCACTCTGGAGTGAAGCAGCCAACAGAGGAACACTGATAAGGAACCGAATCCTGTTGAACATCTGAGGAGGAGCTGAAACATGCAGTCTGAAGAAAAACCCATCAAAGCTGAGGCGGCTGGAACAGTTTCTTCCTGAGGAGTGGACCAGAACCGAGTCTCACTGAGAGGAAATTAGTATTCATTATTACTTTTGCCAGTTACGAGTTGTTCCAGTGACCATGGTGGGCTTTTCCTTCTTTAATGGAACGGTACCAACACATTTGTCCACATGTGCAGCACGGCAACGATAAGCAGGAAGCAAACACACGACTGTGTGACATTGATAAAAAGTTAATTATTTCTCCTGTTAAACAGCAGCTGACCTGAAACCAGATACCCTTGTTCAGAGCAAACATACAGTAGAGACTCTCAGCAGATTAGCTGATCGACCTCGTTTCATCCACAGCCTGCTGGGATCACTTGTGTCATCTGGTCCTCCATCCTCCTCCTCCTCCTCCTCTTCTTCTTCACACACACACAAACACACTCCGTCAGAGAGCGCTGAGGCCCAGCTGGGTAAGCGAGCTGCTCCCAGACTCTCTCTCTCTCTCTCTGAGCTATTTGGTCGGTTATGGGCCCCTGAGGGACGCCGCTGCCTCCTGTGAGCAGCGGATCCATGCCAGGCCCTCAGTCAGACCCCGTGTGCGAGTGTGGAGGCATAACTGGCTGGCAACGCCTCAAACACACACCACAAGACGACCTAACAGTAGGCATGTGCAGCTGAACAACGGGATTCTCAAAGACCCAATGTTAAATATGTGCAAACCTAAACTCTGCAGAGCTTTGACGCTGTAAGCAAACCAACGGACTGTTTATCTTCAACGCAGACAGAGCACTGATCCCGTTTTGAGAGATGCATAATTTAAGAACTCATCAACACACGTCAGGCCTTCACAGCTGTTTTCTATGGACGTTACAGACAAACGTTTCGACTTTACAGGCCACAAAAGGTTTCACACTGACAGCACAACGTCTCCTTTCAAAGTTTTAAACACCGTAAAAGGACAAATGTCTCAAGCTGTGCATGACCAACACAAAACATGTGTTGGGCTGTTTTGTAGGATGAGCAGGGCCTTTAGGTGTTCGTGGAAATCGCTGAAATCAGGGCTCTCAGAGGATTTATAAGATACACTCACACAGGCAATGTCCTAAATGACTGGAACCTGCATTCAGAAGTACACCCTCTGAGAGTCCTGGGGGTTTACATACCGGGTCATTATTTACCCAACAGAAACTAATACAAAATACAAACACAGATTTAAAAATACTAAGTACCTCCTAACGGCTTCCACAGGATTTAAGATGAGTTGGAGCCACACGATGCTAATCATCAACCCTTAATTAGTAGATCACCAGCAGGCTGCAGATGTCCGTTTTGCTGCATTTGTGTGTGCGTGCTCACATAGTGCCAAGAGGAAAGAGCATAAGCAATGGTCTTAGAGACGCAACTGTTAATGCACATTAATCCAGGAAGAGTTACGAGCACACTGCGATCTATTTTTAAATCCATAATTCTTCAGCGATTTATTGATTTTTCACAAGTCTGCTGTCAAAAAAAGAAAATGTTCACAAAAAGATCTCACACCAACTGTACCAAGACCCGCCCCTCAAACTCAGATGAGCCAATAGCTGTTGAGTGTCAGCTGGACCAGAACTTGCACATCTGTAGTGTTCAGCCCCACAAAAGACATTCTGAACGTACAGCGGCGTACCCGGGGCACTTGTGATGCCGAGTCCAGGTGTGTGGACAGCTCAGTCTCAGTTAAGTTAGGCGTCCATGTGAAGGACATCAGCTGGACATCAGCTGTTTTTGTGTTATGAGCTTGAGAACTTTGTGTTTAGTCAACTGTTGTGACTTAATTGTGAAATAATGGAAAAGAAAACGGTAAATTCTAGAGGGCTCACATACTTTTATGTAGAAAAAAGCACATCTAGTGTTTTTAACAGCGCTGTTTTGATAAGAGAGGGTAATTACAGCGTTTAAAACCTTTAAATGCCGTCAGTTCGGGTTCTGTTCTGTGAATATTGGGGTTATTTGCAGAGTTTCTGTTACCTAGTTGAGACTCTTTTGTGTTGTATTTCCTATTGCACATTTAACTTGTTATTATAATAACTCATAAATACTTTTTCTACTTTTATCTTGTTCATTTAGCTTATGGAAGACTTTCAGACTCCTGCTGTTTTTCCCTTTTTCGTGTTTGCGGCGGCGGGAGTCTGTATATATTGACCTCGTGTCGTCTCTTTACGTTCCGCGACGCTCCTGAACGAACCTGACGGAGACGGATGCTAATGCTGCTGTTCATCTTCGTCTTAATTGCGTTTTCGATCATGCAGCTTTGGCTTTCTGCATATGTAATAAAACTGCTTTTCTACTTCTTTTTTCCAGCCCCTGAGCTCTAAATTTCCAGCTCTTAGTTTCAGTTTCTGACTCTCTTTTTCTGGCTCCAACAACTTTGTTCCATTTCTCATTCTCTGGCATAATTACAGCTTTATAGCGTTCTCCACTACTCGCGCATGCTGCAGATACCCCCCCTTCCTTGTCTTTTTTTTGTCTTTTTTGGTTTGGCTCTTATTAATAATTCACAGAAAGAGACTGGGAAATTTGAGTGCAATTTGCAGCTGCTGAATCCCAGTTATTGTTTTGCGGGGTGTTGCACAGAGAGAGAAAACCTCGGACGAAGGCTTTGTAGTCCTGAATGTAATTTGGCTGCACTTCTCTGACAGGCCACACATCATTAAAGGGGGGAGGGAGGGGGGGGGGGCAGGAGATGTGTGTGTGTTGGGGGGGCAACAGCTCCGTCCAGCCAGTCAAACACACTGCCCTCATGTGTCGCTCCAGAGTCCAGACGCTCTGTTTCTTTAATGCTTTTGGATGCTGTTTGTTCATATTTATGCCTGATAACTATCTATGTTTTATTCCGTTTGTTTGCATTCGGGCAGACAGTTGCTGAATTATTCAGAGGCGGCCAAGCGCCTTTGCAAAGATGACAAAGACAACAGGAAACTTTGGGCCCTTTTACTTTTTAAAAGGGAAGAGCAGACTCTCCTTCAAAGAGCAACCAGGACTGATGGACAGGCTCTGACCAGGTGAAACACGCCCACAGACTCTACCTTCTGGCCTCATAAAGATCATCCTCGGTCATCCTCGGAGACACCCGTCATCATAGCAAAGACTTTACGAGGATAAATGTGAGCATCACTTCATTTTTCTTGGCTGAGATTCCCGTCGCTCGGGACCAGAGTAAACCTGGTGTCCTCAGACGGCACGACTCAAGTTTTTATGCTCACCAGCAATCTGGAGCTGTTTTTATTGTAAACCAAGTGTCACTCATACGTCGTTTCTTTTGCCAAGATTGTACAACCGTTTAGTTCCCTGACCAGCTGAAGTAGCCCACATCATAATACCGCCACCACAGGCCGTCCATCTTAGGCTGTATTGTTTAAAGGCTACACAAGTGCTTAGTCCCAATACGTAGAGTTTTCAAAATGTTCTTCAGGTGACTTCACCAAACATTTAACTGATCCCCAATTATTCTACACTTCTTCATGGAATATATATAATATATAATATCACAGCAGAAAGGACCACACACAAGTCCAGCCGAAGAGGCGACACTTGACAGCGCTCAGTTTCTGGAACGGCCCCGGCGGGACCCAGTGGGACCAGGTGGGTCTCGCTGAATATGAAGAAAAACTGGATCGAGCGGCACTGTGGTGCTTTCAAGCTTGGTGGGACACAAGTGACGGTGCGAAAGCACCTTAAATTTACTCAACCCGGAAGCTTCTTAGATCTGCAGGATTTGTGGTTCATTTTCATTTAAACTCTCAGAACTGAATTATAGTCTGCAGTGTTACAAAAAAAAAAAGTTTTTCAGCTCCATGTCAGTTGCTTTTTTGAATCTGAATGACTATGATTTGTTTGCCAGGGTGTTCAGCTTTTGCGTGAAGACACCAACCACCAAGCAAGAGACAAAGAGTCCGGAGGCAGAACTCGGAGGAAAAGACAAGATAGGAATCAAAAGCTCTCAGTTTCTTCTGATTTTTGACCTATTTTATACAGAGTATCTCATAACAGGAGAGTTTAAGGCTGTTTAATTCTAGGTGACACAGCAGTGTCCTGCAGTCTTTTCTTTCTTAATCCCTGGCATCTTTGGTAAAAGATCTCTCAGAAGAAACGGTGCTCGTTTCTGGCATCCAGCTGCCGGAGGGAAGAGGAGATTGTCAGGGCGCATTTCTTCTCTGCTCGCCAGCCATTCCTCAGGAGGATGTTTGTGTGTTTGTGTGTGCTGCTAATTCTCTCCTCGCCTTTTTTTTGGCATAGTTAGGTAAACCGAGGAAAAGAAGAAAAGAGGTGGCAGCCGCCCCCCCCCGCCCTTGGAGAACAGTTCCACCTTAAGCTCTTTTTGGAAATTGCAAGAATGTTTTTCTTGTATTGCTCTTGTCACCTTGCCTCCAACATGGCCGCAAACAAGCTGCAGTGAAACTCACTGATGCGTTTGCTCCAGAGCGGTGGTGGAGCGAGGAGGAACAGGACTGGAAGGAGGAGGAGGAGGATGCCCAGCGGGCCGGTGTTTCGTGTCATCCTCTGATAGTGGGTTTTGTCTGGCTGGAGGAGGTTTGTGCAGAGGGATGGTGAACACGAGTCCGGTAATCTCTCCGACCTCCCTGCCGAGGAGGAAACAGTGTGAGGCTGACTTCTGCTCTCTCAGCTGGTCATTTCATGAAGCTGAGACACACTGGAGGTTTTACCCACCAAACTCCGAAATGTTGATCTAAAATCTCAGAAAACTTTTTCAACCAGGTCTAAAAATGCCTCCGTGAGCCAATCGGATCGTCCATCATCAGCCTCTCGCCGTCTCCTTCGCTCGCTGCCTTTTCAGGTCACCGTGGACGTACACGTCGCAGCTCGGGTTTCCCAGCCAATCATATCGTATCATTTATCTATCATTCAAAACTTTTAACCAAGCTGTGAAGGCTGACCTTGCAGCATTTATTTCTGTTACGTACGTAAAGTAATGCTGCTTGGCCTTTTTAAGAAATGCTTCCCGTCTATTACGAAGCCTCTTGGAAAGTCAACAGCAAAAGATTTACTCCAAGAAAACGTTGTAGTGCCTAAAAGTAGCATTTCACAGCATCAACAACGGAGGTGAAATGTGCAAATCCATGATGACTCGTAGTCATGGCAACCAAAAGAGTGCCAAGTCGGTCAAATTGTAATTGTATTTAAAGAAACGACAAGCAACAATGCCTTCCATTAGCCGCTGAGGCATCAATGCTTTGAAGTAAAACTGTTTACTTCCTTTCAAGTCCAGTATAAACTCCATAATTTGTTTTTGGGATGACAGAACTCTGACATAACACGAGTGCTGAGTCGGGCGTCTTAGGGATCAAGTGAAGAGTCGGTCTAAACCTTTGAATTAAACCTGCTTACGCGAGGTGTCCGAAGACTAAAACCACACCCGGACGCGTGTGATGAGAACATCTTCTGACGCCTCCAGCTGCAGGTTTATCACTATTTTCTACAACTCATATGATCTTTTCCGTACATGCTTTTTCATATGAGGCTGCCTTATTTCAATTATTTAAAATTTAGTTCCGCCCACAAGTTTTTAATATGAAGTTGAAGAGAACATTAAATATCCACACTTTCAATTATTACATGCTGTATTAAAGTGCGCTGTCCGTCTCCGCCGGCAATAGGTGAACTCGTCTATGCAGAGTTTCTAAGACAGCAGGACTTTAATCTGTGGAGCAACATCTGGTTTAGAAACATTAATCCAGCACAGAAACATGCTGCTCCTCAAATGACCGCTGGGGGCTGACTCCAGAAAGAGAGCTTCTCAACTCAAATATACTTCACTGAAAATTCACATATAGCAGTCACAAGTTCAGTCTCTTCAAAGAGTCATTGTAGAGGTTTAGAGCTCTGGGCAGAAAGGATCTCCTGTAGGATCCTGAAGGATCTCCCATAGTGGTCTGAAGGATCTACTGTAGTTATCTGAAGGATCTCCAGAAGCAGTCTGAAGGATCTCCAGCTGAGGTCTGACAGATCTACTGTAGCAGTCTGATGTACCTTCTATAGCGGTCTGATGGACCTACTGTAGCGGTCTGAAGGATCTCCTGATTGATTTCCAGCTGAGGTCTGAAGGATCTCCTGCAGCAGTCTGATGGATCTCCAGCTGAGGTCTGAAGGATCTCTCATAGCGATCTGAAGGATCTGAAGAAGCTTCTGACTGAAGACAATCTGCTGCTGAATAAACCCTCCTGTTAAAAAGTCTAAATTTACAGCAGCGATAAACATACAAAAGACGGTTTTGGTCTGTTTTCCTAGATCTCAAATCCATGACAACGCTACAGAAGTGAGTTTTGTGTTTTTTCATGTAATGAACCCCTAGAACCCCCTGCAGGGTATTATGGGAGCTCCCTGGAAGTGGACTTGGAAACCTTTTCTCAGGCCATGCCCCTGGTCCCCCAGCGTCACCCTGCCCACCCTTAAAGCCCACCAGGGGCGACTGTGCTTCTCCACGGGTACCTACTGGTGTCATGTAAAATGTCTGGGCCAAACAAGCGAGCTCAAGGTGGGGTGATTATTTAAAACGACTTGTCTATTATTTATTTAATTATTTGTTTAGGTGCCCACTACAGCAGCTGGTAGGTTGTGCAAACTGACCTGCCACCACTCAAAATAACCCACACTGAGCCTCAGGGGCCAATCTTCTACCCTGGTTCAACTGTCTGCAAAGAAATAAGTCAAAGGGCTGGAAGTGCAGCAGCCCACATGCGAGGGTGGTGTTGCAACCATCAGCTGCATTTATTTTAATGTTAAATTCAGGCCTGGTCCAAAGATGTGTAGAGATCTTTTGTTTTCAATCATATTTATTCTCAGGGTTTTGAATTCCAAAACACTACATTTCTATAAGCTTGATCATGGTTTTGCAAACCTAATGTGCAGCATTCACCAAATCAGATGTTTATTGATGTTGTAGTCCAACACTTCAGGGTTTTCTTTGCTGAATCCACCGAGATTTCTATGCCGAAGTTGAGAGTGAAGTTTGTTTGGTGACTTTACTTCATTGTTCCAGTAAAATACACATGAAGACAAACAAAAAGCACGACAGTTGAGTAGATTAAGGTGATTGTCCACAGCAGAAAGCACACATAAGAGCAGCACAGTAACTTGTCTTTCTGCAAGAGCAGATAAGAACGGGGTCTACCCTCCCACCTACCCCCTACATTTCAAATACAAGAGAAGTCGGCATCCAGGAAACCAGAGTTTCCCCCAATCAAAAGTTCCATTAACCTGGAGCACCGGGAGCTAATTGAGAGCGGGAGAGGTTGAGCTGCATCGCCGTGTCATTTCGGCCAGCGTCAGCAGACGTCACGCGGTGACACGTCTGACAAATTTGCAATTATCCGGGATAATAAGAAACAAAATACGGCAACAAAACAGCTGAGCTGAGGGTGATAGTTTAGGCTCGCGAGACAAATCCTCGAGAGAAAGACAATAAGCAGGAAGATTCATCTCAATTTTATTTTCTTTCTTCACTGTTGAGAGATGCATTTTTAAATCTGCATTACTGTTTTGAAGATTTATAAATCTCAACTTCACACATGCTCTTTGGTGGAATGAGATCACCAATTCATTATGTTTTGCACCGTTTTCTGATGGTGGTGTCGCTCTTATCTCCCCGAGAGGGTAAAGATATTCTAATCTGTCACCTCAATAGCCTTAAGCTGTGGTATGGCGACGAGCAGGCCAACTTTTGTTCCGCATAATCCCTCCACCCCTGCGAGGGGAGGTCATGTTTGTCAAAATGTGGCGAAATGAACACGGAATACTTTCCCTCCTCCTTCTCCTTCTCTGGCTTAATTTGGAATTAAAATGCATGCGATTTTGAACTTTAGATCTCTGGAGAGAGCTGTAAACAAGTATGAAATTAAGTGTCTTTTGAAATGCTGTGGCAGGGACGTGGATCGAATTGAGATGAGCACATTATTCAGACTTCAGAGGGGTGGGCGGGTGACCGGAGTGGCCTCTCCAGTCAGATCACTCAGGAGTCGGTCCATTCTGGTTACAATAAAGAGGCGCGCAGCGTCACCTCAGTGGAAACTGCAAGAATCAGGCCTCGCCTGATGAGGCGTACTAACTTTTTATCTGCCTCCACATCACAATCCCTTCCTCTTGAGAATATGATTGTTGTTTTCTTAATAGACGGATTTGAGTCCATTTTACAACTTTTGTCACAAGCACACACCTGGACAAACCCATTTCTAAAGAGTAGTTTCGGGTCACTCTGGAGCTGACACCAGAACTTCCAATGGAAACCATCTTGTACATCTCTAAGCTGAATGAAGGAGCTGAGGAGAAGTCATGGACTTGATGAGTCCAGGATCCACTGGACGAGAACAAGATGCTGGACTTAGTGTGGTGCCGGCCCGATCAAACATAAACATCTTAAAGCCGTATAAAGCCAGGTTTGCACGGGGAGTTTGAAGGGTGGGGTACGGTTTATGGCAGTCTTCGGCGAGACAAGTATGTGATTGTGACCAGCAAATCTTTCTAAATTGCATCATATTACGTGACGTAGTGCAAAGACACTCCGACCCCTTCACTGTACGCTACCAAGCGCCGAGACGCCAGCGCTGATGGACTGGAATGCGGCGGGAGCGTGGATTTCATCGAGTCGCAGTGCCGCAGCGTGAACACAACCTGGAACTGACACGCCAACCTTCGTGTGATCTGCTATCCCCATGTGGTGACAGGTGGTACTGCTACACAGAGCGGTTTCTAAGGAGCTTCAGGAGCAGATGTTCCCACATCTGGAATCTCACAAACCCACACACACCATATTTTTCTATTTTTCCTCTTTTTTAAAACCAGAAATAACTATTTTGTCCTGAAAAGATTTCAACGTTTACACCTCCTGAGCTCTGCAGCTCTTTTCGCGTTAATTGCAGCGACTTTTGTCCCTCTTTAACAGCGAGCCGTGCGCAGCGGCGCCGTAAGTAAAAGACGACATCCTGTTCTCCTTCAGGCCACACGGCGAGAGACTTGTTAAGCAAATCTACGCTGTAATAGGTGATTAGAATTCATTTCAGCATCCCATTTAAACACTCTTTAAGTGCTTTGGGTTCCTCAGGAAGAACTACTTCAGGTTCTTAAGTAAAAAAAAAAAAAAAGAGACGCCAGACAAACTTCCAACATCTACCGCTGCCTTAAGGAATCGTCCTGCAACAACTGACGATATAAATCCTGGATAAATGGTCCTTCCTGCCAACGCTTGCCGGCAGCCGTGAGGAGAACAAGGTTTTATTACAGTGGATTTCAGGTATTCAGCTCTTATCTCAACCGCTGCAACCGAGACTGGAATCTACACCGTTAAAACTGAGACGACAGCGAAGGAAACCAGAGGGCTTTCACACCAAACTAATGAAATCTGCCTATTGACAGATATACACGGAATTACGGATGTCTTCTCCCCTCGAGAGAAAATACTTTATATTAAATTTGACGCGAGGGTCACATTCAGGGGCAAACAGTGTTAGCAGGAGCCATCAACTTCAGGACCATTACCAAGATGATGTAAAGACCAAGTCAAGAACCCAGTTACTTGTGGGATTCTGGCCTCCGCCAGCTCTCAGAAGCCGCTCAGCAGTTCCTCAAGTTTGTACAGCTGTTGGAAGCAACTAAACTTCGTAACCTCGACGGCGACTCCCTCTGAACTACTGCAGTCATCTGTTGGAGCAGCAGACAGCTTGACCAGGAGAGTAACCCCCCCGGATGACGGATGGCGCGCGCACGGAAACGAGCGCCTTTATCAGGCCGCATTATCCTCCAGCAGCCGATCCAGACAGGCCAGATTTTTATCGAACTGTATTGGATTTAGTAATTTCCTTTTCCAAGACGAATGGATGGAGATAGGGAAGGGGGTTAAGGGGGGCTTATTGTCTCCAACCCTGCGGTGATTATTACTTATGATCCAGTCAGTATTTCAGGCTTGTCCCGGCTCGTGCTGGTTAATCATCTCAGTCCAGTCCAGTCTGTTCACCTTTCTGCTCAAGTCGTTGATACTAGAGGAGGGCGGGGAAAAACCCAGCAGGACCTGGAGAAGTCGGGGAGTGAGTTTCAAGTCAGTGTAGTTCAGGTGCTTTCTGAAAAACACTGGCCAGGTCACCAGCATCACAGGGAGCCCACCGTGGACCCCACAGTGGACCCCACAGTGGACCCCACAGTGGACCCCACAGAGGACCCCACAGTGGACCCCACAGAGGACCCCACAGTGGACCCCACAGTGGACCCCACAGAGGACCCCACAGTGGACCCCACAGTGGACCCCACAGTGGACCCCACAGAGGACCCCACAGAGGACCCCACAGTGGACCCCACAGAGGACCCCACAGTGGACCCCACAGTGGACCCCACAGAGGACCCCACAGTGGACCCCACAGAGGACCCCACAGTGGACCCCACAGTGGACCCCACAGAGGACCCCACAGTGGACCCCACAGTGGACCCCACAGTGGACCCCACAGAGGACCCCACAGAGGACCCCACAGTGGACCCCACAGAGGACCCCACAGTGGACCCCACAGTGGACCCCACAGAGGACCCCACAGTGGACCCCACCGTGGACCCCACTGTGGACAGCTCAGGAAGGGTTCAGACAGCTCAACAAGGGTCTGAGATGTTCATCCAGCCTCCAACCTCCTCAGATGCCAATCTAATGGGATCTGAAGCAAACCCAACCCACAGGGATCCCAGCCAACAACCCTCAAGGCCCAAAGGATCAATTGCTAACAAGCTATGACAACACTCAAGGACGCCCTCAGATGTTCTTCATCCATTGGTCAAGGTGGTCTCCTGTCTTGTGAACTTGTCAGGCGTGATTCTGAGACCCCACTATAAAGAACTTACACTTCAGTCCTGGTGGGGCATTTCAGGACCCTCTCAGCATTGAAGGTGACATCATGTGGGCGTGTCCAGCTTCCCAGATCTGAGTTCTCCCCTCAAGAAGCTAAAAAAACGCTGAGTGATGTCACGGAGAACTTGTCCAGTTCTTCTTATACAGTTAGTGCTGCAACCCTACACGCTTTACAGATGTAAACACTTGTAAATGAATAAATACGTAAAGATTAGTAAAATAAATGAAAGATATTTTACAAAGAAAAGTGTAAGAATTGATATACAAGCAAAAAGTGTGTAAAGATATTAAAACAGGTATTGCACACAAGATCGTTGAATTAGAAATAAATTCAGTAAAGACACTTTTCATGTCTTTGCTGCCTAAAAGGACCTTTTGAGAGCTGAATCCTGGTACGTGTTAATGAAGACAAGGACAGCGTGGTTACTTCGGCCTCTCGTGCTGCCGTCGGCGCCCTGGATCACCGTGTTCACCATCAGGCAGGTGTTGCGTCCTGCTGCCGCCTCCCTCCTCCGTGTGCGTGTGGAAATCCCACAGACGGGGGAAACACCTTGCGCTGATCACAGCTGTGTTGGTTAATTTCACACTCCCACACGCGTGCAGTCATGTCGACCGCCCCCCAGCCAACTCATTACCTGTCTGAGCCGCGCGGGATGCACCTTCTGGAGGCGCTGGCGTTAAACAAGCAGCGCAGGTGGGGGTGTTGTTTGGTTGTTGTACTAAACGCGGCGGTGAAAAGTAATGCAGAACACAGACAAATGGTTCATTCGTCTCCTGAGGGGCTTTTTGGGGGTGAAAAGATCCAGTGTGACAGACCTGAGTATCCTCAAATGGAGGCTAACCCTCGCAGGCAGCTGGACTCACCTTGTAGCTACGACAGCAGCAATGCACACCCTCGTGGGGGGGTTGAAGGTCTGGGGGCTCAGGGACAGCAGAGAGGGGAGAAACGAGGGCCGGGGCCCTGCCAGCTGTCCCCACCCCCGACACACTCCTCCAACACCAAACCACCACTACAACCTCCCTGCCACGCGGGAGCTGTCAAAGGGGGGCAGGACCCAACCTGCCAGCCCTCATCTGGCTGACAGGCGACTGGGAAGGTGCACTGCAAGCGCACGTCACAATCAATAACCCCTGCTGAGAGCGATGGAGCGGAGGGGGCGCAGACGCCCCACGCCTCCTCTCCCTGCGTTTTATTTTTACACCGAGGGGGGAGGAGGCTGAGACTTCTCACCTAAAACACACGCTCGCTCCGGGTGTTTGCGATTTTGTTTTGAGAAAATACATATGCAGCGCGTGCAGGCGTCAGTGCACGCATGAAGAGCGAGTTCTTTAAAGGTGTGATGCAGGATGCCATGAAGCACAGGTCAGCGTTCGGGGGGAGATGGGGGGAGGAGACGGGAAATAAATGAGAGGCCGGGTGTGAGTGTGGACGAGAGGAAGCAGGATACAACATGAGGAAAAAACAACGTACGTCTGCCTCTAGTCTGAGGAAGCAACAACCCCCGCAGTACCTCCAACGACCACTAGGATGGTACTGAGAGTCCATCTTCACTGACCCCACGTTACAATGTCCAGTCATCACTTTACTAAACTAAAAATGTACACTCTGCATAAAACTACGGCGCTGTGACCTTTTTATTTGAAGAAATATTTTAATGTTTTTGGGAGGCGCCCATCCAGAGTAGCTCGGACCCCCGTCCCAGTCGTCTCCTGTGACATGACTGTGTTATCTCTCTACGGAAATATATTTATTTAGATTAAACTACCTCAGAGAGCTTCAGAGGACGTCATGGAAGAGGCGACAAAGAGAAAGTAATGATGGAAAAGAAAAGCAGGAATTTTTTTAGACACTGAAATAAATCGAGTTACGGTGTCAACTTTAAGTGTTATTTAAAACTTTAAAGCTTAATTCATTATTTAGAAAAAGAGAAAAACACCCATTTGTCTGGACATTTTTTGACACGTTGGGGTTTCCATACTTTGCATTATTTTAACACTTCATTGAATTGTGTTCTGCGAAAAACAAGTGTTATTTAACTTCTATTTTTTGTGTTACATTTTTATTGCTTACCTTCGCACCTGTACTGGCGCACAAACCTGAGAAACTGCTGACTTTGAACGTGCATGTGTGTCAGGTGATCAATTGCGTTGGCCGAGCTGCGGCTAACACGCTGGAAGATCTGTTACGATTTCTTCCCAGAAAGAGGGGAGAAGAAGAGGAGTTCCTGGCACATCCAGGCAGCTGTAAACAGAAATAACAAGTTACCTCCATCGTAAGATGAGAGAATGTCAATGAGCTCTGACACTGAGACGCCGACCGCCGATCAATCGATAGCTGACATTACACCTCAGCATGCCAGGCCTCTTCAGTCAGGAGTATTAAAGTTTTGCATTACAAATGAGGTCCTGCCGCTACTAGATTTCCTCCTCTTCCCTTACCCATAATTCATGTTTACAAGCCCTGTATGCATTTTTAAGGGTGATTATCCGGCCACATCAAACCTTAATAAACACCATTTCACCAGCGGCAGGAAGCATTAAGAGGTTTTTCCTGATTTGTCGACAATTCAGGAGAAACTGAAGTTGATTAAAGTGATTCTGGTGCTGTCAGAGCTAAATAAAGACAATTTCTGCAGCCTGCGCACAATTCAAAGCCATGGAGATGGCCGTCATGGCTTTTGGACACGTCATGTGATGTTTAAGTCGACAGTGACCTCCTCCTTATGGCTTTGTAAGCGCTGACAGATTTTTCTAACGGGGCAAATTAACTGGCTTTGATACGTCGCTGATCTCCCTCCAAAGCCAATCAGAATATGTTTACCATCGCAGATAGAGACGGAGACAAGCTTGCTTCTTTTCCTTAAACAAATGTACAAATCTGGCCTCTGATGTGATGTGACCCCATCCGCAGCCTTTAATGAAGCACGGAGGTAGCGTCCTGTGCATTTTCGCTCCGGATGAGGCTTTCCGACCCGCTTTGTCAGCCTCGGATCACTATGGCGACGCCAGGCAGCTTCAACAGCGGGTCCGAACCTCGATCATTACTTCACTCCTTTGCTGTGGGGATTCAGGGAGGAAACATCTAAATGGTTTTCTGCAAGACAGAAAGACAGAAGTGTTTTTCATGTCACGACTTTAAACAGATATTCACCTGCACAAAGTCTTAAACATCTCACTTAACAATCTTTGGGTATTAAAAAGCTTATTTGCTACAAACTTTGGATGCTTTCAAACTATTTTTTGTCTACATTTACCAGCTACGAGCCCTCAGAGGGCTTGAAACCAGCAGGCGGTCCCCAGTCAGCAGTCAGCGCTTGATCATAAAGTTTGAACAACTGAAAGACTCAAATTGCTCGCCGATGAGTCTCTGAGCCGACAGATGATTAACAAGCTTGGCCATGCAGCACACAGTTTGTGCTCATGTTACCCGACTGTCTATTACACAATATTACTGCAATGTGCTAAAGTTGTGCAAAGGAACTTTTGCAATTTGTAGCTCCAAGGGTCCTGCTGCAGTTGTGGAGGTCATGTTGGTTTTATGTTCGGCCCATCGCTCAGCCGCTCACTTCTGTCTCCAGTTACTTCAGTTCAAGGTCCAGCGGATGTTGCACGGCCGTGAAGACCGCTGGGAGCTCCAGCAGACCCCCATCACCCCAAGTAGGAGTAGGCAGGTATAAATAATGGATTGTCTACGAAAAGGAAGTTTGGCTGTTTCCAGCTCTGTGATGGTCTCTTCCATCGTAACTTTCCCGAGTCTCTGGGTCTCCTCTACCACGAAGTCCACCGGAGCGCTGTGAGCCAGCTTCATGGTCCGTGTGTGAGACAGTGCTATGTCCAGGACCAGAGTCTGTGTGGGTGGTTTATGGGGATGGGAGGCCACAGCGGTGTTCTTCAGCCCTGGTCCTCAGGGCCCGCCGTCCTGCATGTTTCAGATGTTTCCCTGCTTGTCATCTCGCCCCACACAGGTCAGCCCACAGTCACAGTCGGCCAGGTGTGTTAGAGCAAACATCTAAAACTAAATTAAACTGAAGTCCTGTTAGTTGAGGGAGTGCGTGTTGGACCCAGCGGTTGTGTTCACGTATGTATTTATGTGAAGCAGGAAAAAAAGAATGACATCCAGGCAGGATCGACACCTCCCTCACAGCCTCGATGAGGCAATAAACTCTTGAGTCAGTGACGTGAAGTATTCCCAGCGCGCTGGCCTGCTTCGCCGAAGAGCTGTGTTTACCTCCAGGCCTGACGCTGGTCGTTTCAGCATCGCCACCTGTCACTGAGCTCTCGTTTATAACACGAGCCGCTTCCTTGCCCTTCCAAACAATGCCAGAACTGTGAAACTCTCTGTTATATTTATACCAGAGAGAAATATAAATATTTGAGCTAGTGTTTAATAGGAGTTAGAGGGGCGGAGGTGCATTCCTTCATATCGTACACAACCTCAATTGTTACCTTGGAAGAATCCCGACTTGTATTTACTTTGGAGGCTGTGAGTGATATGTGCGCCGATGCTGTTTGCCATATTAGTGAGCTAAGACCTGAAGCTCGCCAGCTGAACAATTGTGTACACAACTAAGATAAAAAATCCTGTTTATACTGCAGAAGAGGTGTATTTTGTAACCCCCCCGTCCTGTTGAATGTTTAATTGTGAAATATTTCCTGGAGGTCGGTACGTCCGGGTGGCCAATCACATCCCAGCATACACCTTCAGCTGTGGAGCTGTTTCCCACTACAGGAACTGGAGCAGGAACTTGACCATTGCTGTTTAAGGTGGTAATTTGTGTCGTCCGTGACGTGATTTTCATCAACATCCAGCAGGAGCACTGCTGTCCTTTCGCTCACAAAGGGAAACTCTGAGTCACGTAGATCGTAACCCCACGAGATCCCCAGTCCTTTTTCTGCAGATCTTTTTCTGGTATTGATCTTTTCAAATCTTTTTGAAGGTTGTGTGAAGTGCTTGTGTGTTGTCGGCATTCACTGGAGGCAAAAGCAAACTCAGCCACATGAAGCTTCCTCTAAAGCCCCGACTGATATCTACGACCATAACAGGTGTAAACCTTGAGGTCCCGAATCCCCCCGACAAGGCCTTCACACCAGGATATGAACCCTTCATGTTCTGGGTCCAGATCTGGATGACTGACCCGGATCTGCAGGAATTCGCGCACCTCTAATTCCATCAGAAACTGTTTCAAAGTGACCTGGCACCAGAACCACGTCCGACTTCGCTTACAGAGTTTAAACTGAGAAAAAGCCGTGAAAACTAATCCTGAAAGCATCAAACGGTGATTTAAAACCACAGATTACAACTGCGACACCTAATTCATGCTTTCACGGTGATGCACGAACCAGTTACACCCCTTCTGACACACTTTTGACAAATTTAAACTTAAAAACCTCTTATTGTTATCTATTGAGCATCAGTTACGGTTTATGATCTTTTTAATTGCTGTATCTCATTAAAGTGATTCCTCAGATTAATCTCCAGGTCTCGGTTTTGACGCCACTGGCGCCGCGGATCAGAGGACTTCCAGTTGAAGTGACCCGCAACGCCGCAACATCCACTCTCCACTGTCACCCAGCCTGGATTTAGAGATCTTTGAAAAGAGGCAATTTCAGATTATCGCGGCCTGATCGGCGCGCATGTGTCAGCGCTGTCAGCTGCGAGCAGGACACACTCGCTTTAGGACGGCACAGATGCCCGGCGTTGTCGTTAATCCCCTCCCTCGACCCGAGTGGCTCGCGTCTCGACGGCATCCATATGCAACTTTAATTTCAGCACTTCACACTGCAGAGGGATAAGGATAGCGTTTGAAGATTGCTTTTCATGTCGGCTGCGCTCATCTGAGCGTTTAAGTGCAGCAGAAGAAGATCTGGACAGTTTTCTCTTTTGTGGCAGTTTAAATTAAGAAAAAATAAAGAAGTCCGTCAGTTTGGAGACGGCTTGAAGCGCCCGGAAACGACAGTTTTTGGGGGTGATTTCCTGCTGTTGTTTTGTGCTAAACAAACAAACACTTTCTGTCAATCAAGGCTTCTTGGAGAGATGCCATACAACAATATTTAAAGAAAAAATCTGGTGTAGTCTTCACTTGATGGAAGCAGGAGTTTTGAGGAGCTCACTATACCTCCTTCTGAATCCAGAACTAAGACGTGGAGCAGTTTTTGGGGGTGCATCCATGTGAGGGGATCCCCGTTCCACCGCTCACAGGGGGCCGGCCCACGAAGGTCACACGGCTTTCAGATGGCGACAGAGGGCTGCATCGCACGGCCACGTCCCTCTTTCATGGATTAACAGTTTATTCCACACAAAAGCGGCCCAGCCTTCTGTGAAATACTTGAGTGACTTATGAGTGTGGCCTTCATCCAAGTGGCTGCGGCCTTCCTGTTTATTTGTACGGCGGCGCAGGTCGGCTTTGAGGCGGGGCTCGGAGGATCCAGCTGAGCATGTGTAAACACTCATCCTGGGAGCCGTGGCGAAAGTGGCCATTTTCCTGCAGCTCGTGGCTTTTCTTTCCTTTTTCTTTTTTTTACAGCTCATTGTTTTTGAGACAGAATCGACCTCTTAACGATGCTGGACGCTCTCTCATGACTCCCCTTCGGCCCTGAGAGGGCTTTGTATATGCCTGTTGACAAAATATTTCTGTGTTCTGGCATGTGTGTACCGTGACTCGTATAAACTGGGAAAGAAACAAGTGTGCTGGCGGGAACATCTCTGAAAAGCTTTCCAGATACCGACCTGACAAAAACAACGAGGAGCCATTTCACCGCTGACCTCAACGATGCAGAGGAAGCTCCGCTTCAGCCCTTTCTGAAAAAGCCACTTCAGCACAGCGACCGATTTACTCACCGAGTGAAACAAAATGCAAATAAAAGAATTCAATCACCTGGCAGCTGCTCTGATTTATTTCTTTTAAAGGTTGACGTAAGTCCTAATTACTCTGGTCAGTCGTGTCAAGGACACGCTAAAGTTTAAAAAGATCAGGGACAGGCTCGTTTTCGGTTCTAACGAGACGTTCTGACGCTCGTCTCTACTTGGTAAGTTATTTAAATGACTTAACTTTCCTTCTCTGAAACAGCCAGTACAGCACAGGTCCTTGTTTCTACATGTTGACTATATAAACGGAAGATTCTTTCATTTTAACCATTTATTTTATTATTTTCTCTACTGGACATTTATTCCAGCTAGAGCACAATTAAGTAGAAAATTTAAAAATATTAACACAAGTAAAACATAAAGAGTTATTTAGTTTTAAATGAATTAAATTTGGCAGTTAATTTGTAAAGCCTGTGTAAACGAAGACAACAACACAAAACTCATTTTCTAAACATTCCAGTTTTATTCGTATTTATATTCCAAAATGAAAAACATTTATCATTAAAAATTTAACTATTTTGTTATGAATGTTTATAATACATTTAAATAGTTTAATAATATTATATATTTTATCCAAAATCATTTTCTCTGCCATGGTACAATTTCTTTTTGGCAAATACGCATTATTCACTTAAAAGTATGACTTTATGAGCAGAAATAACCAAGTCAAAAACATTGCTTTTAACTATAGGAATTAATATATTGTAGTTATAATTTGGAAACTGACTTTACGTTTGAAGTTAACTTCTTTAAGGTGAACTGTGAAACCCATTTTTACTTTCAAAAACCTGCTGATTACAAGAAATAAAAATAGTAAAAAACACAGGAAACTAAAGTGAAAGTTGCAGCCTGTGTGGGCTGATTGAGTATCGGCGGTTGGACCTGACCCGGTCAAACTTTGGTTCTGGCTTGTTGTCTGAACCAGACGTGGCCCAGATTTCATGGTTTTGACATGCAGCAGCTGCTGTAAGACGTCACCGAGAACAGAGAACTGGTGCGGGTCTGGCGGATCTGTGGCCTCGTTTAGGCAGCCACGCTCACCTCGGGTCAGCGGGGAGGAGCAGAGAAACCTGCCGGTGCCAGCCAAACCTGGGCCAACGTTCTTTAGGTTCAGGGTCTCTGGAACTTCAAGGGCACAATTGCACACAAACCTGAACCGGTGGCATCCAGATCGAACCGTAACGAGTCTGATAAAGTCACTGCAGCTTCCAGCTGGACACGCCATCGCCACCTCCATGCCAGCTTCAACCCCGGGCGTCAACAACAGAACGTTTTTCAAGGCAACTTTTGTGTCTCTGAGGTGAAACCGCCGCTGCTGTTTTTGTCAACATGATACGGGTCATCCAAAGGCAAAACATGGGGGGCGTCAGATGCTCTGACTCAACACTTGGACCGGCGGAGATCAGCCGCTCACTTCCTGTGACATAACCGGGATGACAACAACAATGACGGTCGTTGCAGAGTTTGGGGACAAGCGTGAGGGAAGCACAGGCCTCTGTTTGAGCGCTGCCGCTTTGTGAAAGCTTCTCCGGGCTCTCCGTGCACTCTGACACCGGCAGCCGAGTCCCGCGGGCCGTCAGGGAGGAGTGTCTGCTGCTGATGGTGCTGAAGGCGTCTGGGAGCAGGATCCAAGCCAGGGGTTAGGGGTTAGCTATATGTCCTAAAAGCAAACTGTAACCTACTTTCACCCCACCACTCAAACACACCACTAAGCCGGGTAGACATCACTTCACGGAGTCCACTCATGACGTTCTGTCTGCTTCACAAAGTCAAAAGGCCACAAGTGCCAAGAGGTAGTTGAGCAAACTTGGGGGCATCTACCAAAGTGCCTCTGAGCTCCCAGAGAGCCGGTGATTTCAGTGTGGGTGGTTCGAATCTCTCTGCCCCGCAGCGCTGTGTGGAGATTTCCATCTCACACTGTTGCACTTATTGTCTCGTGGACTTTTGAAAGGAGTTCTGCTGCAGAAGTGTAACATTATGATCCAGACAAAGAGTTCCTGACACTCGGCTCAATGTTCTCGCTCTGGGAAATGCCAGTTAAGGTGCATTGATTTATTTTTTCACCGTGACTCACTGCACGGGAGCGAGCGGAACCGATGGAGTTGGTTTTAATCCGGTCTGTAAGTTCAAATTAAGTTGTGGACGACGAGGAAACATTAAAAAAAATACAAACCAAAAGATGACACCTCAGAGAATTTGCACGGGTTAATTTACAGATACTGATGCCTGGATGTGTCGCCAAGGCTTCTATTTGTTAAAAATAATTAGTTTATCAACATAAACTTTGAATATTACATTTTAAGTGTCACAGTTGGACTTCCGTGATGGCACGTCACATTTCTGACAGTTGACAAACATGGACTTGAGTCGCCATGGTAACAACAACTTGATGGAAGTTGGAGAGTTTCTGACACGCAGTCACGCATGTCATCGCCTCGGCGTCGCTCCTCCGCTGCTCCGGCCTTCGTGGTTTGTTCCCCCGTGTGAATACTTAATGCTGACTGATGTCTATTTTTATTCTGACAAAGATTTCATATCATGTGATCGATGTTATCTGCTGGCGTTCTTTTCTCTTTTTTATTTTTTTAACTTCATGTATTTTAGTTTCCTCAATGACTGTTTCATGTTTCTTTTTATTATGCTTTTTTTGTAGTTTTAATCAGTTATTTCAAGTTTTCAGTTCTTTGTCATTTCTTTTCCAACTTTTCTGCTTATCGTGTTGTTTTTGTCTGAGTTTTTCTGCATTTTATTTTGTCTTGTTTTCTGTTTGTTTTGTTGATGTTTGTACATTTTGATCTTTTAATTTGTTTTTTTTCTGCACTTCATTTGCAGCTTATGTTGTTTTATGTCATACTTTGTTGTTTCTTTACAAGTTTTTTTCAAGCTTGTAATTTACATTTATATGTGTTGTATTTGTTTTCTTTTTTTTAATTGGTTATTTTCACTTTTTTTGAACATTTTCTTTAAAAAAAGATATATTTGGAAAATGTTGCATCCAATTTTGACCAAAACACTGATTTCAAACCAAATCAAAAGCTTGTGAGACGCGGTCGCTGGCTCGTCAGCCGTCCTGGTGTCTGGTCTGAGGTCTGAAGGTCCATGAAAACCCACCAGTGGCACCATGTTGCACCATTTAAAGAAAAGAAGAAAGAAAACTCCACCCGGCATCATCCTGCTCGTCTCCTCACAAAGACTCTCAGCCAGTTTGAAGTTGGACTCTGAGGCACATCAGACATCTTATCCGGTTTGTCAAAAGTCCAGTCAAAAACACTCGCTTCTCTGTTAACCTCGAAGCGTTTCTTCCACCAGCAAAGCAACTCCGTCCTCCAGATGAGGAGCAGAAGCGAACCTCCAGGAGGCAGAGCTGGTTTCTTTTCGTGGATTGGGAGGAGCAGAGGAACATAAGTGACCAAATTAAGGATGATGCTGCCACACATCTCCCTCAGATTTGATCATGCTCAGCCTCTTGTGCTTTCAAGCTCTTCTATACCAGCAGCCGTAAAAAATGGAAAACAGACGAGAAGGAAACCGGGGTTCTGTTGGAGCGAACAGCCATTCAGAGAGGAACAACAAAGTCAACTGTATCCTGCATAACTGAGTTTTAATTCAAATCAAAGCCAATCATGACTTTTGACCAAATAAACTCTTGAAATGCAGACTGAAGTGACAAATCTGTAGTGTGTTATTTGTAAATTCACACATTTACTGCAAAAGTACGAAACACCACATTAGAGAAAACTAAACTAAAAGTCTGACAAAACACAAAATACAGAGCATTTTTCCACAGTGAAAGTTGGTTTTCCGATGTGTCTGAAGTGGGATGTGAAATGGGAGAAAGACAAACTTTTTGTTTTGTTTTCAATAAACTGGATTTATTTCAGTTGATTCAGTTTAAATCAACTGTTTTTAAAGTGTTTGCTTTGTGTGTAAAATGTGTTGAGATGACTTATTTTGTAACTTGCTGCTGAACCAACAAAGTGAATCAAAGATTGAATCTGTTTCCTTTTGCTGCCTAAAAAATAAAAATAAAATTCTTTTTTCTTTTTTCTTCATGTACGGGTATTTAATTCATACTTAGGCTTATTAACTGTGTGATTTCAAGCTGTTTTGTTTTTACTATTTAATAAAAACAGACAAAAACTCATGTTTCAACAGATTGATTTTTTAATGCATTTGGTTCTGATAAAAACTTACGCAGCAGAAGTGCAACAAACCTGCTTTACACCTAGAAGTGTAGAAAGGTGTTTCTGCTCCATGTGAGGTGATTTACGGGAAGTAAAAGTTTCCTCACAGCGTCGTTTGACACCGGGAGGTGACATGGGGTCGACACGGGGGTGTTCTGCCTTTTTTTGTTTGCTTTACTCCAGCATAGACGTGCCCTTACAGTGATTTTAAAACAAATCATCCATCTCTGCATGGATTTGCATTTCTAGTGTGGATTTACTTGTTTTATAGATGCATAAAGAGACACGGCATCACGAGGCGCAGTTTCAAAGCTTAACATTGTTTTATTCATGTAGCCTGACGACGGAGACAGGAGCCTGCTGGAAGCTCTCTGGCGTGGCGGGAAGTCAAGCGAGGAGAGATAAGGGTTGTATAGAGCAGCGGGAGAACATCAGATGGGGGAGAAATAGTTGAACGGGAACCGCAGGATGCACCGCCGGAGACAAATATTTCATCAGAAATGTTCCCAGATACGGTCTGGAACAAACTCTCGCGGCCTCCGTTTATCTTCGACACGGGTAAATATGTGTTTTCCTCCACTGCGATTGGAGATTCGCGGTCCAGAATGAGTCATTGTTGTTTCTGAAAAAGCAAGTCTGTTGCTCGGGTTATTGACAATGCAGACAGACTGGAGGATAAATGAAGAGGCGCAGGCAGGAAATGAAGGCGGCTGCCCAATCATAACGCCTGCTTAAGACCTCTGAGTGCTACTTTTACTGTTGCAGTTTTTTTTTGACTGAAATCTTAATGCAATGAGGATTAAAAGGATTACAACATAATCTTGAGTAATCCAAAGTGCCACGGACGGAGGAGCGCTTGTAATAACGGCGTAAAACCTGTCCGGAGGTCTGACAACATTGTCAGTCACAGTGAGGATTAAATATTTGCGGGAAAAACTTTCGACTAATGCCCGCAAACCATCGCCGGTGGAGAAAAGCACGGGGGCCAGAAGGCAATTTAGTCATTTAAAGAGACATATAGCACCTCTGTAAGTGCTGGCCATCCTGCTGCCAGGACAAAGCCGGGGCAGACGAGGGGGAGACGGGCTTTTTAAGCAGATTTAGTCCTCCAATTTTTGTTTTTGATCAATGCTCAGGCAGGTTCATTACACATGTAAAGCAGAGGGGGACGTTTGAGGAATGAAAATGTTCCCACAACCACCAATCAATTCTTATTAGGTTTACCGAAATGCCATCAACATGTCCATTAGCTTTTCCATTAATTTATATTTTCCCAGGAGCAGCCTGTATATTTTAAGGATTATGTAGAGCATCACCAGCAATGATCTTTTTGAGCTAAATAACCCACATTCATCGATGTGAACCTGCCTTTAATTACAAGCCTTCGCTCAATAAAAGCGACACTAAAGTCTGTTTGCGAGGCACATTAGCGGGATTTGATGCCGACCTTGCCTGGATGCTGCCCGACTGCAGCCGTATTGATGCTCAACTCCCTTCAAACAAGCCCAGCCTGTCGCGTCTCTGAATGAATATAAAGCGAGCGCAAGAGAAGCTTTTAGAGACAGAGGCAACATTAAGTGTGCAGGAATTTGCGTCAGAGAAGAGGAAGTGGAGCCGTGAAGACAGCGGCGGTACAGTGAGACCGGACAACGAAAAAGCAAACATCCATCACGACTGCGGGCTCATGCATGCTTCAGACGTGAATGACCACCGTCGCACAAACAACCCACAACCAACTTATCCTGCTCAGGTCTCAGCTGTGTATCTATCACATGTTTAGAACTGGTTGATTTGCAGTTTTTACACCAGTTTTGTGTCTAATTTGGTCCGTTTCTGGCTGTTCAGGACTGTTTTCAGGACTCTGAACCACATACAATGAAGGACTTCTGTCCCGGTCGTCTCAGCCGGATCTTTATCAGTCGGTAACGGCACACATCTTTAACATCTTTAACAATTAGCTCATGTATTAAGGTCGTTAACCCCGTGTTCGGGGATATGGAAGAAAACACGTTGGAGACTTGCCGTGAAAGTCACTTTTGACTTCTTCTTCAAGTTGACGCTTCGTACCGTTGCATGAACTCCTTGAACACAAAACTCCCACTCTGAAGTGTTGCCTTGCATAAACTGATAAAAAGTTATTCCCCTGCATGAATATTGTGCTTTAAGTCAAAAACAAGGCAACCTCCTGGTAGAGTTTGTGAGAAAGGAGTTTAAAGGCAGAACATCACAGCGGAGGTCAGCGCTTGTCAGCCACACAGCTGAAATGTTTCACATGTAAAAATCTAACTAGGTGTCAGTAGTCTGCTCCTTTTGGCCTTTCTGCTGTTTGAGCGTCGTGTTTCCTGCCCCGTATCGACGAGGACGTGCTCTCTGACTCCACCTGCTGCTGCCCAGCTGCTCCTGGGCAAGAGACGTGACCCCAGACTGGTGTGTGTCCAGTACCGGGGGAGTTTGGAAGAACTGGACAGGATGGAGATACGGATGCACCCTCTCTTCACAAAATGAAATGTTGCCCACACACAGGGTAAGAAATATTTGTAAATGTGTATTCATTCAATGCTAATAAAACCACCTCCTTTAAATGTGCATCTCCTGCTGTGCATTCTCACCATTTTGGGGTGAAGCCAAAACAGAAGTTAAAAAACCTGCAGTCCCTCTACTGGCCACTAGAGGCCGGACTTTAAGACTTATTCAATCTCCATTTACCTCCGTGTTAAGATGCCCAACATTACAGCAAAAACAAACATGTTAGAAATAGCAGTTTTAGTGTCCATAGTCAGATTAACTTCCAATCTGGTTGAACGTGGCGCCTAATTCATGAATGAACCGAGTGATTAAAACGGGGTATCAATCATTCAGCTTGGGGAACGAGGATTAGACACCAAGTTTCACAATTCCAAACCATTTTAAAACGCGGTTCGTCTGCGATTGGGATCTTTTACTTGCGACCTTTTGATTCAGTTTTTATATTCAATAATAATCACTATATAAAGAAAAATCCTGCCTCCTTCTCTAAACATTTGTATTTATTGGCAAAGAAAATGTGCAAAAAAACCACCTTTACTAAGGAAAACTCAGTGACTCAGTTAACCTGAACAATCGTCCACGAGTCGTCCACCAGTTGGACACACGCCAGTCAAAGCGCTGAACTGTTTCAGCGCTAAACCGCCTGTGTTCTCCCGTCGTTGACCCGTGGTGCTGCCATCTGGTGGTGACTGCAGTCAACAGCAGCCACTTTCACTGCTACAGAAACAGACAACAGCCTGGACATGTGCTTCAGCTAGCACAAGAAGCAGGCTCCTCATTTCTCTGAAGAAAGGGGGGGGGTGCTGCCAGGCGGCACAGACAGTTTATTTTTTTCTGCCTATAAGCCATAATGAGGTTGCGCCCCGGGGAATCAGTCGAGCGGAATGTTATTAATGCCTCAAAAAGAGGAAAAAAAATCCTTGGATCCTTCTGCGGCCGTGGCATAAAGGCAGGAAAAGACTGTCAAACAATTAAAGTGAAGTGAATTCCCTGAGATGGAAGGGCAAAGAGAAAAGAGGAAAAAAGTGGACAGGAACGTGAAGGGAGAAAACAGCTTCCTCCAGGATGTGAAGGAGAAACGATGAGCTGTGTGAAAACTGGCTCCTCGGCTGCACGTTTTTCCACCGTGAGTGCACAAATGTGGATCAAAACAGGCCGGGGGATCATTACAGTACGTTCAACTGTCTCTAATCAGCTGGCTGTGACATCTGACTCATGGCACCGGCCGTCTCCTACTGGGAGGGATGTTTCCACGGCTGGAAACCGAAGCCTGATCAAGGGAGGCGTCAGCCAGCAACAGGTGAACTCCTACTTATCTTCTCTAATCTAAACGATTAATGGCACCCACAGAAGCTCAGCATTTATATGAATGAACGATTTAATTGTTGGATACGTTTCTGCCCAATTTATTCTGGAGACTGGATCAGGAGGAACCTGGAGGATGTCACTGCTTCGACTGCCGCTGTTGACCGTCTTAATGAGGACATAAACGCCCCCCAAAAAGGTGATACTGGCTGGCTGAGCCCCCTGATTTAATCCTAAAACCCTCTAAATGTTTAAAAGTTTAGCCTTTTCTTTAAAACCTAAATTCAACCCAGTAAGACTAAGTGGAAATATTTTGTCTGAGCAGCCGTACCTCCCTCTTCATCATTATCTTACTAATCCTCGCCATACAAAAAAATGAAATAATCTCCTACTACATGATTATTGAAGGCGGTCTGCTAGGAGCACTTAAGGAATTAGACTTTTGAGACTGATCCAGGTTCCGGTTTTCCCCAACGGCTTGCACTGCCGGGGTCCCAGGGTCACAGGGATGTCAAGACCCCCTTTACCCAGGTTCAGACCCTGCAATGAGTCAACGGATGACTAAGAACCTCAATCAACCGAAGCGACGTGGTGAAGCACGGTCCAAAAACACTCCACGACCACGTGACGCGCTGATAAAGTCATGAAATAAATGACATGATGCTTTTGCTGCTGAAGATTCATCTAAAATCTTTTAGCTTGGGATTTATCCACATCCTCAGGAGTTAACTATTGGAATGTCGTCAAACATCTCCTTCTCTGTGTGTTAAAGTCAGAATTAAATGCTAACAATGTTTCACTGCAGCCGTGGCGTTGGTAGGAGATGTCTTGCTCAGCAGCATGCCGGCAGCGATGGACACCAAGGACACGTTTAATTTGTCCTTCAGTGAAACACTGGCAGCTGAAATCCAATTTCCCCTCCGCGGTCCCTGCAGGCCGTTCTCATGCCGCCGAGCTACAATGCAGGAGGTGCGCGACACATTTTCATCTCCATTCACCAAAGCCCACATGACTGATTTCATTTGCTGAGTTACATCCTCCAGTCCCAGCCTCCATTGTTTCTCCTGACGTGTCGGGGCGCGCAATGCTGTCAAAGCCCGGCACTCCGCGGGGTCGGGACCCTGCCAGCGCCGCACCTCATTGTCTGTCCTCACCTCTGTGTGTCCGTGTCCTCGGGGACCGTCGGGCTGGCAGGTCGCTCAGATGTGACCTGCTCCGGCTCGTCAGGGGAAATGCCGCTCGGCAAATGGAGTTCCCACAGGAAGTGGAGAGGGTGAAAACCATTGTAGGCGGATGCAGATCAAAGAAGAGGAGGTCAGCGGCTGTGACACCGCAGCTGGTGGCTTTTTCCACGTTGGATTTACTGTCATGCGTGTTTGTGTGCATCATCCTGCTGATCTTCAGGGTTCAGGAACATACCGTCATCTGGAAGAGGTCGCTTCTCTTAAAACATCTGGCTTGGACATCTGCAGTCAACACAAAAGGTGCAGTTCCTCTACTGACCACCAGAGGCGGGGTCAAGTCAAGCGGGTCCATCTCCACTGACAGCGCTAACACAGCGACTGCTGGACCTGGAACCGACTCACGTCTGCAGCCAGCCCCTAGTGGTTCCTCTAGTAACTGCACTTCTGCAGTCGCTTCAAACATAAGGCCAGGACTTTTCCCCTAAATCAAAATAACTTTTAACCATAAATGTGACTGATTCTACAATTAACACCTAAAAAAAACAGATCTTGTTTAAAACTAGAAAAATGATGCTTTCTTATGTCTTTTTCCACAACTCAGAGGCCGATTTCACCAGAATCCGAAGCAGATCTGAGATCAAATCTGTTTAGTGAGCTGAATGTAGCCCTTTGTAAAGTTATATAGTATAAATGCCTAGTATAGACATTGAAATGTCACGTTTGCGTGATGAATTATAATTAAACTGAGGTTAACAGTTTCAGCTCTCCACTGAAGTCCAGTAGGTTCTTGTTTTCAGGATCTTCTCTGGGGCCTCGCTCGTCACACCCATCAGCTCTGAAATCCTGACAATCCTCTCATTAATTTGAACAGTGCAGCCAGGTTTGAAACACGAGAACCCTTCAAGGCATTTCCCTAACGGTCTGCGGGGGGGCTGACCGGGGCGGAGCCGGGGCGGTGTAAGCCCAGCAACCATGATGGCTCACCGCCACACCGGAGGCCCTTCGTTTCCCTCTTTTCTCAGCCCAGCTCTTTACAAACAGCTCAGCCTGTCACGGTCCTACATCAGGGTTCAGTGGTCTGTCAACATTTACCGGCAGATAAAGACAGAGAGGGAAAAATTCCCAGCCCCGGAGAGCCCATCGCTCCCTCCGCCGAGAGTGTGTTAGAGAAGCGAGCACTTATGTGTCTTATTTCAGTGACAGCAGCCAAACAGAAAACACTCATGCGGGCAGGAAGACAGCGCGAGTATATCAGGGCCCCCCCGCGTTGCCTGTGAACCAGCCCGATGGTGGAAAGCGGCGATGGAAAGCTCCAGCAAATAAGACTCCATCCTGGGCCATCACAAGCCTCGCCAGCCTAGATGTGCGCGAGGAAAAGAGGCACGGAAAGATGTGGGATTTGGCTGCACGGCGTCCATCGAGGACGCTCCGACTAATAAACAACGAAGGGATTTGAAGGCAGAGAATAAGCGGCTGCGCTTTGAAACGGTCGGGATGTGAGGGCGCAGCACTGAGGGGGATTTTCATTTACTCCCAGCTAATGATCCACCTACAACAAGGAGAGAAAAAAACAATTCCAGGGTTTGCTGGGAAATTTGTTTGCTAATTGGGCCACAGATGACAAAGAGCTCTACAAAGTTTCTCTGAAGTTTGTCAAGTAAAACACAAATATCTGCTTCAAACAGCACTTTACTCCAACACCCCGCCGTCAAGGTTCAAACAACCGTTCACGGGGAACTGGTCATAATTAGGTGACACCAAGTTAAGGTAGGGCCTGTTCAAACGTCACGGATCGCCGGAAGAAAGATGCACCTCGGACGACTGGCCTGCTTTGAGGATGTTGAGAGCCAAGTCTTACGGCTGGTTCTGGATGACGTAACCTGCACGAAGGCTCAGAGACGGCGACTGCAATTCCAAAAAGGTTCGCAGGTCCACTGGCATCTGGGAACTAAGGAGACCAGTTGGTGGAGTTTTGAGAGAGGGACACTGTCCCATCCTAGTCTGATATGAGACGGGAGCTGATGAGGAACATACCTGCATCATTCCTGAGGATTGCTGGTCGCCGCTGACCATTCGAAGGAGGAACTCGGTCTCTACGGTACCTCTGCTGCTGCTTCTCCTCGGCTCCGGGATTTATTGGCTGCTGGTTCTTCAAGTGTGTCCACTCATGACGGATCTGGAGAAAAGTACATCGTCTTACTATGGATCGTGAACATTTGCAGAATTAATGCCCTTAAATTTGCATGTAAGGATTATCGTGAATGTGGGGAAGGTACAAACATTTGACCAGAACTGATGAAACTGTACTGATGACGCTGAAGACACGAGTTACAATCAACCATCAACTTTGACTTATCCAGGACTGGGTTGCCAGGGCAACAGCCTAAGCCTAAACTTCTTCTGAGAGGATGCCAAGGTGTTCAACAAGGAGTCGGAGATGCCAAAAACACCTCTGCCTAGAGGCAACCAGGAGGCACCTTCCCCAGATGCTGAATCCACCTCAGGTGGCTCTTCTCCACGTGGAGGAGCAGCGACTCTAGTCCGAGTCCCACCTTGGTGACTGAACCCCGATCTCTCAGGGAAAGTCCAGCCACCACAGAGGAAACTCATGTCAGCGGCTTGTGTTCACCATCTCATTTATTCACAGCTTCCCACGATTCATTACCATGCGTAGGAGTGTAAACCGGTGAGCTGGGAGTCTCGCCTTTTGGGTCTCCAGACCAGTTAAGAGTCCACTCGTGTACAGATGCTCACGTTTTTTCACATGACGTGTCCTGAGGCCGCTTAGTTATATTTATAATGTTCCACCTCTGGAAACAATACTCCTATTTCCAGCAGTATAAGCGAATGTTTCTAAAACTGGTACCAGCGTTGAACAACTCAAAAACACAAATATTCTGTCTGACTGCAGACATTCAGTCCATCACTTAAATGTTTTAGCTTCTCCTCTTTACTTATGTATTGTTTGTAATGACAGATTTATGTGGAGGGTTCCTAAGATCCATTATTGACTGCATTAAAAACAAAATAAGACTGCTGTGTTTGAAAAAAATAAAGACAATGAAGCAGAAAATGTAATTCTGACCAAAAGTCCTCAACTGAACAAAGAAGCGACATGTTTGTAGACTTTCTGGACGCTTAACAAAAGTGACATTTTACATCACAACGGCTCAAACTTTTATACTGTTAAGAGTTAAAAAACCAAAACTGTTTCCATTCCTAATGATCTGAAATTGATTTTTCTGCTTTGTGCCGTATGAAAGACAGCAGCCCGTCTTTTAATCCTGATTTTGTACGAGTGCATCGATATGTAAACACGATGAGATTATCTGATCCTCCTGAGTGTACAAATACAACAACATGCAACTTTTTTCAAGGAAACGGTGGACGGACCTGAGATGCACTTAAATAACATCAATAAACACTGACTTTCAGAGTGTATATTTCAAACAATCTTATTTGTTGTTGATAGTGAGGGAAGATGAAACGGAGGAAATGCTTGTGGAGGCACGTCGGGGCTTCTTAAAACACGTCACCTCAGGATCAGTGGCTTGTTAATGAGGATTTAGCTCAGATCATTTCCTAAATGTCATCTGTTGTCACTGTGAAACTCCTCACACACTTACAGTGCACAGAAGCGGCATGTGAGGTGCAGGTCACATGATCGCACTCGTCTCCTCCATCATCTTCTGGTTCCCACATACGTGTCACCTGTCGGTGCGATTACGTTCGTCCGCGGGCCTGGCGATCCGTCCTGACTGCGAAAGACAAAAAGACATCAGTCATCGGAGGTTCGCTGCAGTGTCACGGTCGCTTCGATGTCGCCGAGCTGACGTGACTGAGGCCTGGTTCTTCACCCTGCAGCCAGAAGAAGACAAAGAACATCAAATATCCAGACTGACCCCACGAGTGGTAGAGACACAAGCCAGGACTTTGGACAACTCGTCTCAGCAAGGCTTCACACTTTATAACACAGCACCAAACAAAGTCTTCCAGTAACCCACTGTACAAGGAGAAACACTGCAGACGTGAACAGAGACTGATGCAGAGCAGCAACTGGTTCCTTGAACATCTTGGCTGACATCGTTCCTTCTTGGCAGTGCATGAACTCCCACCATAGACAGCACAGAAAGAACTGGACTGTTTGAATTTGACTTCTAAGCTGTGAATGAAGCTCTGGGAGATTAGAATCAACATTGTTTTACAGATTATTATTGATTACAAAGGCAGACGTGACAACAAAGTCCCGGTTGGGTAAGATGGGGTCTTGGTTGCGGTCCGGCCACCGCTGCTCCGCCGTCGCCACCGACGCACATGGCTGCGGTAGCTCCGGTGGAGCCAAGCCAGAGGTCCAGCAGTCGTCCTTCTGGCTCGCGGCGTCCTTGTGACAGCGCCGTCGCGGTAGAGACGTCTGAAACCAGGACAGATTCAGTCAGAAGTCGTGGAAGAACTCGTGAACTGAGCTGGCCTCAGGCTCACGTGGGGATATAAGTCGTCGCAGTTCATCGACTGACCACTTGGGCTGGCTGCACTGACTTCTATGGTAAAATAAACACATTTGTGCCTGATGTGCGGACGGCTCGCTGTCATCGCGTTTGCTTCGTGCTCAGCAGCCGGTGGACTTCTGAGCTTTCAAGACCCAACAAAGCATTTATGTTTTAACGAGAATGCGTTTTTATGTCGGCAACCGGCGCGAACCAACTGAATCGAGCTGTAAGGTTTCAGCTGCCATCTAGACTCCAGTTCAGCCGGCCGCCGCGCCGACAGGACTGGCCGCAGCAGGATTTACGGCGGGACGCGGAGCTGAGCGGCGCCGTCAGCTCAGCTCAGCTGGAATGTGATGGAGGATGCAGGTTGGCTTTCAGGAGCAGGTGTCTGTCGTCGTCTCCCTCATGTTCCTCACACTGTTTCACCACCTGTTCTCGTCTCCACTCACTCCCAGGTTTTCGTTTCGTCCCTCTGTGAAGATCCTGCATGGCTGCGGAAACATTCATCTCTGAATACAACGGCATGACGTAAATAATATCAAAAATACACGTGAAAAAAAGAATTTATATTCAGATACATGTCAAGAACATCTCCTCGATTTATTTATCCTGCTTCATTTCACAAGATAATCTACAGTTAAACAAGAAAAACAAAGTGCGTTACCATTTTAAAACAACTTACAGTGAATGGTGGAGGCGTTTGGAGTGGTTTTATCCAAGTTTACATCTGATCTGACTGCACATCAGTCATAACAGAATTTCCTCACCTCCACTAACACCTACGACAGCTCTCCACCACACCACATCAAGTATGGAAACGTAGTGGTTGTGACTCAAGTTTGAATGAGGTGAAACCGGGAAGTGGAAAGAGAAGCAACGAGGAATGTGCCACCGTCCGCCAGTGGTCCCCGTCTCTGCCCTGACGCCGTTTTCCATGTTTGGGGCGTGGAGTTACACTCGCATTTGTTCAAGCAACTCTGCTGCCGCTCGCTGAGACGGCCGTGCACCGCTGCCTCCTTGTCCTGCCCACGTTTGTCCTTAAAAAGCGATGGCTCCTGCTTGAATGCTCTCCGTGTCCATGCCCAGTTCCCTAATCCAAGGCCTGCTCTGCCTCTAAGCAGGGAGTTCGCTTAATCCCTCTCATTTAGGCAGCTGCACTGCCGGGAACTGTGAGGTGTGAAGAAAAAAAAAAAATTAAAAAAAGTTATAACCCTGTGACAGACACTTTCAGCTGTTGTGCGGCACTTCCCCGGTTCTCATTCTTGGCCCGTTATTTTAATGTGGCTGTGAATAATGCATGGAGCGCGGTGAGCATGGAAAGCGGAGAGTGAGGTCTGCACGGCTGGGATGATCGCTGTGAGACCGAAGACGGGATCAGTGCAGGCCAGGGGCAGGCTGTAGAGCGCCGTCTGCCATCTTTGTGTGGAATGAGCCAAAACAAGCAGAGTAAATATCTATGCTTGAACGTGAACGCTCCCGTCCAACGATGCTGTGGGTTGCCGGTGCCGTGACCCAGACTCACCCCGATACCATAACCAACATGCAGCTGGGAGTCTTTCTCCCATCCGAAAAGCCAGTCTTTAAATCGTGACGTCTGTGTACCCCCTTCTGCTTTTAAAGGTTTTAGGAGGGAAAGTCATAGCCAGGTGTTACTGATCAGACATTATCAGCACCTGTGGGGACTAATGTTTTGGCTGTTTTCTGGTCTGGAGCATTCAGGTGTGTGTTCACACAATGCCAAAAAGAAAAGACATAAGCAATGGCCTTAGAAAAAAAAAAAAGTTTTTTTTTACTGAAGAAGGCTGTATAGGTACCTTCAAACAAGAGCAGG
Source organism: Xenentodon cancila (assembly GCA_014839995.1). NCBI lineage: Eukaryota > Metazoa > Chordata > Actinopteri > Beloniformes > Belonidae > Xenentodon > Xenentodon cancila. The sequence continues at coordinate 1,419,802 of CM026220.1, forward strand.
TAAAGTTTGTTTGAGAAAAAGCATGACCGAGGTTCACAAATCTGCATCTGAACCAACCAGGACATTGTCTGGGCCAATGTGAACAGATGAGCACAAAGTGGAGATGTTTGGTCCTAATGTCAGCAGCATTTTAGCAGAAACACCTGATTTCCACTGTGAGGCACGGTGGTGGAGGCAGGGTGATCGGGGGCTGTGTTGCAGCTGCAGGACCTGGACATGTTTCAGTCTTTGTTGATCTTTTTTTCAATAATTGTCCCCTTTAAACAGCAGAAAACATCCACGGGTTCTCCGACATAAGGAACACTGAAAAACACATTTTCTCAATCATCTTGCCAGTGATCAATTCCTCACCTACGCCGGTTCAGGGCTGCGTATCGGTTGAAACTTCACGCTGACGACAGCAGCTGTAAATGTATTTATTTCTCATCATTCCTGCGAAGTGTTTTCTTGTTGACTTGGCGCCGTCACACCTCTGCACTTCATTTGGAACAAACATGTAAAACTGATCGGCCGAGGTCAGAAAACACAATTTACAATCGCTGCAAGCACATGAGCAGCTTATCCATGAAATTTCAAACATTTCACGGAAGCGTCCGCACCACTGCCTGCCCTTGTTCTCCTCCAAACATCTGGCACTTCCAGCCTGGTGAACATTTGTAATGGGCCGTGATTAGAGCGCAGGACAGATACGGTAATAAGCCCTTGAACCTTGTCGAGAGAGGCCGAATCAGAAGACAAATAAATAGGAAATTGCTCCCTGCGAGCCTTCTCGCTGTCACCCCTCGCTTGTTACCTTGAGTGCTAAAAAGGTATTTATCCGCCCCCCTCGCCGCGTTTGTGTCAGCGCTGCCGTAAGGGCTTTAATTGCGCTTCGGCCTCGGGAGCTCACTTGGTGAAGTGCAGGTGCAGCGTCCAAGAAAAATAATTGAACAAACAATTATAACGTGCGTTCCCACACCGCCGATTATGGACTGATCTGCCGCTCAGCTTCCCTCCTTCTCGCATATTTCACCGGAGGAGTGTTGAAACGCAGAGGAGATCCATGTGTGTACTCTGGCAGCAAATATCTGGACAGAACCGGCCCTCGATGAAACATCTCCTGGTGTCTTTCCGTCTACTAAAACAAAGGCAGTGCTCACCGTCGCTGACAGGAAGCGCCTCAGGACGTCAACATGTCTTCAGGCCTCAGCGCCTCGTCTGTGGAAAAGATCTTGAAGCCAAACAGGCAGCGAGGTGCTGCGAGGTACTCGTCACTCCTCAGCGCTTTTGTTTTTCGGCTCATTCCATTGTTCCTCAGACGGGGAAATGTTTTTCTTAGATGACATACTGTTCATATTTCACCGTCACTGGATTATTTTTACAGGAGAGCTCAAGCTGGAAAGAGCTGGTGGAAACTCCTGGGCATAAAGAAAATACCAGTCCCAGCAGAAGTATCCTGCTTTAGGAATGATATCTTTGGATATTTACTGTAACCATGGACACTGAAATAGAAGTTTAATACTGCACATTCCTGAGAAACAATGCAAACAGTTGGCCGCATACAAAAACAAAAGGACCTTGTCTTCATGTGTCCTTGCTTCAGACGTGGCTTTGAAACGAGCCTCCCGGAGCTCTGGGCGCTCTACCAGAGCTACCGAGGCCACCGTCACTCACGCTCAGGCCTGGTTCGGCTCGGGAAAAACGGCCACCAGGAGCAGAGGTCGGCCTGTAATGGCCAACTGGCGAACTGGACCCTTCCAGCTTGACTTTGAAGGGTTCATCTCAAAGTTTACAAAGTTACATTCAAGTCAATCTAAACTATTCATCCCACGTGAGAACGATGTTCAAAATTCACAAAAATAAAGAAATAAAAAGTGGGGAGACCCCACAGACTTCATCGAATCTTCACTTTGGTACAATCCTGAATCCTACGCAGCACAAGGCGGCCAGGGAGACCAGGGCGTGGACTTCAGCGTGGACTTCAGCGTGGACTTCAGCTACGACTGTTCAGGTGTCCGCCGCCGTGCATGACCGCCGCCAGAGCTTTGGCTGGATCTCCACCCGTTTCAGATGAAATGAAGATGGATGGATTCGTGCCAACGTACGTAAACTAACATCAGTTACTAACGCAGGCTAGAACAGCTCTACCTGAGCTGAAGTGGGCGTGTCCTACTAAAGATTTCTTTAACCACGCCCATTTTACACTCTCAGAAACATGTTTCTTCTAGAGACTCGTTCACTTGAAACCTTTTTTCTTCTTCTACAAAACAAAAGAATTTGAACAAAAAAACAAACACCTTTATCACTTCTTTTTGTTATCTGCCGCGTTTCAGAGTAAACACCAGGTTATGTGTTCAAACCGCGTTGGAGAGCGTTTCTCCGTCTCGATGAGTCCACACCGCCGTCCTCCCTGAGGAGTTCTTCTTCTGTGCTGGAGGACTTCAGTGATGGCTGGTGTTCGGAGTTCTGGGCTCTCAGTCCTCCTCTCTTCCAGAGATGGTGGTTGTTGGCAGTGCTTATGTAATAACAGATGGAAGATAGAAATTAACACGTCTTGCCTCTCTCGTTACTCTCTTCTCTCCATTTATTTTTAATGCTGCGAGCGCGAGCGCCGCTCCTGTTGTCGTCGCTGTGATAGCGTGTGTGCGTGACCCCGGTAGGCCAGCAGCACCTGTCAGGAGTGTATCCACCGTTGCTCGCATTGCTTAATTAGCACACAAGGATTTTGGTGGCACGAGGCGTACGGCATCGGTGGGAAGAGAATGGAGCAGGGCGCAATTAGGATTGTTGGCATGTTCAGAGCACGCAAATCAAACAAGGAGGAGGAGGAGGAGGAGGAGGAGGAGGAGGAAGGTTGGGGTTTGCTGGTGTAGGAGTGGAAGGGTGGACGTGTGGTCTTATATCGCTTCTTTAATCACTTGACAAGAATAGTACGCAGAAGGAAAAAACGCTGAATCTCATCTGAGAACAAACATGAGTCAGAGGTTAGATCTACACAATAAACGCAAGAAGATAAGCAGCATCTGAAAATCATTCAGGTTCCAGGACGTCTTCATTGTAAAGAAATAATGGTAAGTATGTTGTCCCGCCTTAAACATGCATCCTTGTGGTATTCGGATCCGAGCATGTCGCAGACTTTTCATTAAGACATCCAGAAAAAGGGTCAGAATATGTTTGCAGTCACTTTCAGAAAACTGACCTATTGGTAAGGCCCGCCCCTTAAACAAAAATGAGCCAATGGCTGTTGTGCATCAGATTCACAGGGACCAGAGCTCGGACAACCGTCGTTTTGAGCTCTCGAGAAAAAACTCTGGGAGATTCTCACCTCTTTTATGGAGCACATGCCAAAAAAAGAGTTTAAAATTAAATATCTGGGGACCCTCATAATACTGATCCCAGGCATTCCTAGAGCATAGACAATGTCATTAATTTATTCCATTTCTTCAATACAAACAAAACAGAGCAAAACGTCTGCTTTGGATTAAACTGCCAACCTAACGTCCAGAAGGTCACGGACGCCCACATTTCTTCTAACTCTGCTAAAGTCACCTAAACCTATTTCATCATAATTGCTGTGTGGACAGACGGATTCGGACTCGGATCAGTTAACTGCTGCTGCCGTTAGTTAAATCACCACCAGCGTCGCGAGTTCGCCTCAGACCTCATGGTGGCGGTCAACAGCACATCTGAAGTTGTGTAGCGAAACCCTTGGATCGACAGGTTTTTAATGTAAAACGACAGACTTCTGGAACAACGTCCTACGGACGGATGAACCCAAAATGAACTCGTCTGTCCTCGATATCCAGCACCATGTTGGGTGAAAACGAATACAGCGTTTCATCAAAAAGACCTCGCAGCTAAAGCTCGGTTCAAACGGGGTCACGACTCGTCAGTGGTCCAAAGTAGACCGACTAATCTACATGAGAAAGTTAAAAGAATCAGCTGGTCAAAGTCCAGACCTGGACCTGACTGAAATCCGGGCGGGACCTTCAGAGAGATGTGTGAACATCCAAAAAACCCCAAGGAACTAAAGCAACGGCGACTTTTATATCCGTTATTGTTGTAAGGCCTCTCACACGAACCAGTTTGCAGCTCTTCTTTTAATCCTTCATGCAAGTCATTTTTGCATTTCTTATGGCTTTGTCTCAGTTTGTTTTACAATTCCTCGCAGGCTTTTCATCCACTTTCATCTTTTTTCATGTCTTTGTGACTGTCTCGTGTTCCTTTGTGAGGATGGCATAATTTATTCCTGTAACACTGATCTAAAGTGCATACATGTGTGCACAAACCTGTCACTGGAGCAGGGAAAATCCTCTTCTACCTTCCAAAAACATCCTGTCCTACTTAAACACAGATCGTACATCATTATAGAAACACACACCAGCGTCATCAAAGCTCTTTTCTGCCGTCAACACTCATTATTTGCACCATCTTTACACAAAGGCTTCAGCCCGCATTCACCACCCATTTCACACCTTTTTTTGGTCAAACTGTTGACAAGAAAAGTTTCAGAAAGACGAAAATAAAGAATTTATAGGTGGCATCTTTGAGGCTCAAGTTGATGCCTGATCCCAACAATTGTGTGAGACTTTGTTGAGGCATTGATTGGTCATTACAGAGTCATCAAAGTACCAACATCTGAGCTGCTGAGGAGGGAGGAAGACAGAGGAAGTCTGCGGCTGCTGGAGACGATCTTGACGAGGTTGGACTTTGCGTCCACCGCATGACTTATTTATCAACACGATGGCAGTTTTCATGGACGGCGTGGAGGGGAAGGGGCTGCTGTGAAGTTTAAAAGGGGCTGGGGTGACCTCACTTTGACGAGAGAGAATCAAAAAGAGGCCGATGGCTCTGTGCCCACAACACTGAGTGGGAACAAATGGCTCTTTAATATTTCCACGCATACTGAAAAGAAATAAAAAATTACGAGGATGGCGATGAATAAAAGAGAAAGCAGCAGCAAGGAAAGGGCTGCGGCGGTGGCGTTTTTGTGAGCACAGAGGAAATATGTGAACAGCTATCTAATGGGTGCGGCGGCGGTAATGAATCCATGTGGCCCTCGGTTTAATAATTGAACAGACATCAGGGCGGCACCTGCTGGGAGCCAGAATCATCGCCGCAGCTTTGAACAAACCGCTGCGACTTCACGGCATCGAGTGCAGCAACACACAAAACACAGAACAAAAGAGGAGAGGAGAGGAAAAAAAAGGGAAAGGAGGATGCATTTGAGGCGGTGAGCATGTCCTGAGGCTACAGAGTAATGAGCGAGTCTCCGCAGAGGCTCCTCTGGGTCACCGTTTGAAAAGTGTTTCTCGTCTTAATAAATCCTAAATGTGTCATTTACGTGTGAAAGAGGAACACGAAAGCGGCCGGCGTTTCCGTAAAAACGATCAGATCAGAGCGACCGAGGTGTCAGCGCGTCTTCCTCAGGTGGACGCAACGAGCCCTCGCGTCTGCCTCGTTGACATTCTCGATTACAGAACCTTCTGAATCAATTACGACATCAATCAGGCTGAACTCTGCTGCAGATGAATATGTATAAAAGTGCACACACGCATCCGGCTAATTAAACGAGGCCATCGGAAATCGCTCCCGACAGGTCGGCGATCGCACAGCGGCCGCACGTCGACCAGCAGCAGGTGCTGGCGGCGTCCGCTGAGGGGAAAGGATGCTTTCTTTCTACCAAAAGCCTTCTGACTCCTTCACCGACTTGTGCAACTATCTGATTGGCCGTTGGAAGCGAACAGGACGACCTTCGATGACATCGACCGCACGCTCCTCAACAGTGGCTTGGAAGCCATTTTTACAGACGTCTTCCTGGTCTTCCATTATACGGTTAATTCAAATAAAGTTATAGTAAACTTTTATTGGCTTGTTCGACTCCACGTAGATCAGCTCAGAACCTTCATGGATCCATCAGTGGATGATTCCCTTCAGTCCTGACCGCAGATCCACGACCGTGACCGAGTTATCGCATCATTTAAGTTCGCTGCGGAGTAAAAGAGCGCAGCGAACGAAGGGCAGGTTTCAGACGAGCTCTTACACCAGTGACGAGCGTTTTCACAAACACGTGCAGCCTCAGACTTTCATCTTGTTCTCCGTCTGGACAGGAGCTCAAGATAAATGCTTGAAAATGTACAAATATCCTCAGAACAAAATCACCTCAGATAAAAATCATTTTTCGCCGAATCTCCCTCGTCTCCGTTTCACTTGACACAAAGTTACCCGAGCGGCTCGACAGCGAAGTAGCTTTTATTTTTTATTTCTCCATCCTGCTGCTCGGCCAGTTGTCCTCGGGCCGTTGCCGTCTCTGCCCATGTCTCCCGTCCCGAGATCCGCTGCTCACAGAGCCAAGAGAGGCGAAAGCAGAGGGGGAAGGAGCGCCCAGCCAAGACGGCCCGAGGCCGAGGCCCTCTCTGGACCCCCAACCCTGGGTCACCCAGCTCCTCGGGTCAGCCGGTTCTACTCAGCCTCCTTGTGAGGGGGAATTGCCCAGATACAGGATCGAGGAGGAGGAAGGAGGGAGGAGGAAGCTCCCCCGGTGTCTTGTGTAATCAACATTTAGAGAACAGCTGGAAGGAGGAGTGTGCATTAGTTGTTGTTCTGATACAGTTGATCTGTCATATGTGTGTACGTGGGAACGGCGGTGTGTGCGTGTGGTCGTTGTGTAATCCCTCCTGGCCGTCAGTGCTCAGAGCGGGTTCAATGTCGGGGTCTTTGCCTGCAAATAAAAAAAAATAAAACTCCTCCTTTGGGTGCCAACATGCTCGTCTTTGAGTGGAACCATCAGAGCGAGGAAATTCAAATTTATAGGGAAGAAAACACGTAAGACGGACAAAGATATGTAAAGTTTTAAATAAGTCGAGCATCTTTTACTGAAAAATGTCCAAAACTGAAGATTTGTTGTGGTCTGCTGCAGCCGTACTTCAAGTTCCTTATTCTGTAAGCATCTACAAATCAAAGTGGACATGGAAAAAGAAAAAGTGACCGAAAGCATATATTTGGATGTCTGAAGTGCTTACAAACTCAAAAACTTTCACCACTTTGTTTGTTATGCAGTGAACGGGGCACATCTGGAACTGTGACATCACAAACCCAGATCCCATTAGAATGATCTTTAGCTCATTTTTCCATGTCTACATTATTTTTTTAATAGAATTTAACTTTTCCTTGCAGAATCCATGTTCTCTAAAACCGCTCTTACGCATCTCAACTACCTTTAAATAAGTAAAGAAGCAAACGCTTCCCAGAGCCCAGCTTTCAGCCTTGGTGCTGACACAAGTCTGGATGGCCTTTTTCATCTTTGGTACTGAGCAAAGGGCGCACGTATCTTCCAAAATAGATCTGGAATACCGACTCGTCTGAGCACTCTGCGGTGATTCATCCCAGATGCCTCCGAGCCCGGAGATGTTGACACGACCTCAGGACAAAGATCACATCAGCCGTCTTTGATCAGAGAAAACAATAAAGTAGCATTGGAGATGCTTCTCCATGTGGTAGTGACGGACACAGGTTTCCCGTGGTCACTCCCTGCCCTTGTGATTGCATCAGCTTTTGATGAACTACTAAAGTCAAATGTAAGAACCATTTCTTCTTCTTTTCTTTCTGTATCATCTTCACTTTTCCCATGTCCAGTCTGTTTCTCACGTGCTGAAGAAACTTTGCATGTTGTCAAATAATCTGAAAAGCTCTTATAGTCTTTTGTGAAGCATGTTTCCTGGGCCTCGTTGAAAAATGTTTTGCGGTTGAAATAAAGACAGCAGGACAGATTTGTACTGCGCTGTGATGAGAACCTGGCCGTACGTGAATTTCTGAGGATCAAAGTAATCCAGGACCGTTCCAGGTTAACCGGACCGCTAGATGACTGAGCTCTGCTGCACCTAAAATTAATTAAGGAATTAAGAGAAACTGCAGTCCATCACCTGACCACTAGGGGCTGACTCAGAAAGTGAGTCTCCATCAGCCTCTATGTTAAAAAGTCCAAATTTTCACTTAAAAAAAACATATTTATCTGGTTCAAAAAACAAAAAAAAAACAAGTTTTTGTTCTCCAAAGCTCGATTTCACACCCGTGACAACCGAGCCAGGAGCCACAGCTAACCTTGACTGACATCAGGTGGGTGTGTTACAGCCGGCTTTCTGGGGCTGTTTGCTCCGCCCTAATACCACCTAATTCTACTAAAACAGGAGATTAAAAACAAAACATCTCACGTCCAGGCACATGTGGACAACCTCACCATGGCTCCACCTCCTCTGCCAGATTTTATTTTTGCAACAAATACAAAGATGGACTCAGTCGCCGTTTAACCCCTTGAATTGTTTGTTTGGACATAAATACCATAATCGTCTCGGGCACAGTGCTAATGCAACACTTCCACACAACATTTGAATCGACTGTCTAATTACAGCCACGTACAGTCACATGGGGATCCGGAGGATCGGCGGAGACACCCAAACGCGGCCTTCCGGTCAGGAAGACGAAGCAGCGTCAACGTCGCTGCCAGATATGATAATTTTCTGTAATTTCCAGCATCTAAACAGGGAAAAACCAAGTGAGGAAACAAAGCAGAGAGGCGCCAAGTCCCAGCTCCGCCTCTCTGCAAACACACATCCGCGGAGGCCTCCCCTCAGAAACCGTTGCCATCTCTAAAAAAGCTCCTGCAGCTGGCGGCGGCGGCGAGAGGCGTGCTCTCAGCGCTCGCGCCCGCAGTCCCCGCGCACTCCTGCTAAATGTATGGAATCAGACCCTCGCTAAAAACTACAATTACAGGTGATATACAGATTGAAATCACAGGGGCCGCTTTTTTGTTGAGGAAAATTGTCCTAATGAGCGGTTTGGCGATTTGTGGGGTGGAAGGGAGGAAAGGGTTGGAGCTGGTGTTGGAGGAAACTGTGATAGTGTTTTTAGTGTGTGTTTGTGCGTACGTATACGTGTGCAACGGGGAGATGTTGGGAGGGGGAGGCATAAACAGCTGCACCTGCTGCCGCCGCGGCGCGCGCTGCCACAGTTAATGATATCGGATGATATCATTAGGCAAAGTGCTCATAAACAGATGTTGGAGGCGCTGCTTAAACAGCGTCAGCTGAGCCAGTTTGAATCTCTGTGAACATATTATTTATATAGGTCATTTAAGTTTGTTGTGTTAATAATCCCTCTGTTAGCATGCAGGACGTGGCAGGACGGCCACATCCGACCGCATCCGACCGCATCCGACCGCATCCGACCGCATCCGACCGCATCCGACCGCATCCGACCGCATCCGACCGCTGTGAGGGGAAACGAAACCTCTGCACGCAACAGCTGGATTATTCAACTCATGTTTTAAAACGCATGTACAGACTTCTCTGAATATGGGAGGGGAGCAAATGACTGAAGGTGACGGTGTCTTTCATTTCATCACATGTGGGTGGAGCCTATCCCACATGTCATCAGGCGAGAGGTGAGGTCCACCCAAGCGCAGTGTAAGAACTGGACAAACGTCCTGTGACATCACAAATAGGTCCTGAGGAGTGTGTGGAGGCCAGCTGGAGGAGCTCCGGTCGTCTCCGTCGAGGCGGAAGCTGACGCAGCCCAACGGGCCTCACAGCGACTTCTCAGTAAGTCCCGCCCACCTTAGTTACTGTTGCTAACCTGGACATTTTTGTGTGAAAACTTCGTCCCAAGATGTTTTAGACATAAGTTGTACACAAGAGGACCACCTTTCATCAAAGAGCACTCAAATAGGACTTAAGGATGCCAAGGAGGGATATGAACAAAATCCAAAAATAGACACATCTAGGAAAAAGGCAAAGCGGGAGTTTACAGACCACAGGCCAAGTGGGCGGAGCCTCATTTTACAGGATCGCAGGGGACAAGGTCCAGAATCCTCTCGGAATACCAGAAATCGCTGTTAAACACACGTTTTACGTTGTTTCTGCATAAACTTCATGAAACAGATACGGGTCAGGACCTTCCAATATATACATGCATATCTGGTAGCTGTCCCTGTGCAGCTGATTCTGGCCGAAAATAAAATATACTTGCAAATATACTCGGAAATTACATTTCGGCATGAAAATACTTCTTTGTGCTGCTTTAAAGTACATAAACTACCTGCAGTGATGATTAAAGCGCACAAATTATGGAAAGCTGGTCTATAATCAGTCCAAAAGCAAGACATAGTTCACAAATTACATGTTAATTAAAAAAAAGGGAAATATGCAAATTCCAGAGGAGGGATTTGGCAAATAATTTGTTTTTGCTCTATTATATAAAATATCTTACTTTCTTTGCATCTATTTACAGCTCTTAAACTGAACAAAACTATCATCGCCAGTGTAAAGGTCAGAACGTCCCTCTCTGTTTTAATTTAATTTAATTGAGTCTAAACGCTGTCTTGTCTAATATTTCTGCTCACAGGTGCGGCTGGCTTGGCTGTAACTCCTCGCTGGTGCTCTGAAGGCTTGTGTTGTGGCATTCCTTTGGCGATGGGTTGGTTAAGTGTCTAAAACCCATGACAGAAGTAAAGGTCAAACTCACCTCCATCAGCTTGGGTGTAGACAGCACCTGCAGGAAGTCAAGCAGCTTTTTCTTCTTCTGCTGACGTTGGAGGCCAAACTGGAACCAGTGGGAAAGTTTGAGGAGCAGCACTGCCACCTTCTGCATGAGCGTGTGTTTTATTTCTTCTGCTTTTTTAACCCTTCATCTGTGACTTCCTGTCAAATCGAGTGCTGTTCACCTTCGAGGACAGATGTCACTTTACATGACAAAAGTCTTCTCTGGATCGAGGGTGAGCGGCTCGCTCCATCCCGAGCAGCGGAGCACCGAGCCTCGTACACATGTTAACACATTTACGTAAAAGGTTAACGTGCTTGTGTTATTCTGCTCAGGCGCTGCCATTTCACCCCCGCTCCTCCACCTCCTCCACCTCCTCCACCTCCCTGGATGAGGAGAAAAAAAAGAAACGAGGGGGGAACAGGCGCCCATTTCCCTGCCACCATTATGCTCATTTGTCCTGTCAAGAGAAAGACAGGCCGGTTGACTCTTCCCCAGATACGACCATTAGGTAACGCTCTGTCATCTGACAGCGAGGCATTCTGCCGCTCCCTAAAAACCCCCTAATTATTTCCTTCGCCAGAGACAGGCGGTGGCGGGTAGGTAATTTTTAACCTTTCACGTGCACCTGGGGAACCCTCCTCCGGGGAGCCAAGGTGCCTGTGTGGCATTCAGTCATCAAAACATGACCTTTTATGGCCGTTCGGAGAGCAGTTGGCACCGGGTGCCACGCGCCGGCTAATGCTAATGTTGATGACTAATTTATGCATCACCGAGCGCATCTGCAGCAAGTTTGGGCTAGCAACAAGAGTGCACGAGTGGCGAGGGGAGGGGAAGGCAGGAGTACGAGGAAGGTGGGGGTCTTCAGAGCAAAACCAGCAGAGGTGAGAGGCATTTTGGGGGAAGGGGTGGGGCTTTCGAGACCCCGGTAGCCTGGAACGACGGGGAATTGAAGGGGCTAATTATGTTGCAGGGAATACATTCAGCGCGACCAGCGAGCCTCTTTAGAATTTGTCGAGCACAATCTGACTAACGCGGCTGACCTTTACTTTTTTCTTTCGCCCAAATTGCAGGAGTCCAGAGAGCATGCAAGATGTGTCCATATTCCACACCCTAATTGCATTTTTTTTCTTCCTTGTGAAGCTTAACGCTGCAACCGTCAACAAAGTGGGATGTCAGAAATCCTCCTCACGCGTGCATCTGTGAAGCCCACCGCCGCTCACAGCGCATTTACCGCATACTTAAAGGTCCGGGTAACACGGCTCTCCGTGGGTGGAGGTGTTTCAGGACAGTTTTCAAGAAGAAAACCGGCTTTCAGGTCATTCTTTTCTTCTCATCCCTCACCATGGCTGCCACACATTTTCTTACTTTTTCTAGTTGCAGTTTTGACATTTTGATACAGCTTTCATGTCTTTTAGCTTTCAGCCTAAACAAAGATCATCTACATACAAGATTATGTCATATAAAGTGCACTAATTAATTCAAACCTTTGGTTTTCTAACTGGAATAAAGCACGATGTCTAATGACTATGCAGCAGCAGTCAACCAGAAGCCCAGTAATGGAGAAAATGGCAGTTCCTCCTCTGACCACCAGGGGCTGCTGCTAAAGTGAGTCGATCTCTGTTGGCCGCCGCGTTAAAACGTCCAACTTTACAACAGAAATAAACGATTGGCTCTCCATGGCTACATTTCACATCCAAGACAACAGCAATGGGGGTGAGCATTAGTTACCTCACCAGACCTGCCTAGGCCAGCAGTCCAGACCAGTCAAGACCAGTCCAGACCAGTCAAGACCAGTCCAGACCAGTCCAGACCAGTCCAGACCAGTCAAGACCAGTCTGGGCCACTGAGCCGCAGGTTGAACCCCACAGTCACGGTTTTGACTGATGGCGAGGACTTGAGGTGAGTCTGGCCGTCTGATCTGGGCCAGGACTTCTAGATCTAGATCTAGATGTGGCCCAGCTCTTCATATTCTTGGGTCTTTGGGCCGCACCTGGCCCTCACAGCACTTTCCACATCCCACGTCAACACTAGCTTCTGAAACTTGGGTCGCATCTGGCTCATGCAGGGCGTCCCAAAGACCACATTTGGCCCAGTTCACGAACTCTGGGACCCATTTGGAGGAGTTACCAGTTCATATTCAGTGAGGTGTGACTGGTGCAGATGACTTTTCATGTATCCATGATGCTGGTTGTCGCTCCGCCCACGTCACATGGTTGTTTGTCTATCCACTGGCGTCCAGAGGAAGGCGCTTCTGCGTCCGTTAGTTCTGCCCCTGAAGGTCGGAGCCGAACCCAGAAGAATCAGACCGGGTTTTGTACTGAAGAGCAAAAAAATGAAAGGTGGCTGCCCAGGTGAGCACATGCACCTGGACATTATCACTCCATCTTTGTGCTTCAGGTTTTTACAGACTTATATGTAGAACTGCTGCTTTTGTGTTGAATATATGGTAACATAAAGCACAATGTTTTCATCTAATGCAGCTAAAAAGTCAAGTAAATTAAAAAGTAGATTTAAACGCTCTGTCGACATATTCAGCGCCAACATGGATCATTTTTCAGCACTTTCTTTGTCTTTTGTTGGATTAAAACAAAGATTAAAGTGAGGAAAGGCAAACATGCTTGCGTTTTTTCTTTTTGCTTTCATTTCTGTAGCCAGATATAGATGGGCGAGAGCGAGCGAACGCCTCCTGCACTGTCAGCCTGTCTGAGAGCGATGGGCAACAAGATGACAGAGACATTTATGTGGGAGCATGAAATAAAAAAAAGCCACGGCCTTAGGCGTAGTACAGAAATGCTGTCTGTTTATAATCTTTCCCAAATTCCTGCATGTCCATAAATTGTTATTATCATGGAGTGTTTCAGCGAGCAGACAAATTGAGGTGCAGGATTGAAGATGAATTTCGAGGAGAGAGCAGAACCGAGCTAATCGGATCAAAAGTAAGTGATGGTGCTATTCTGCTTGAAAAACACAATTTGTAAGAATGAGGCCATGTGTGCATTTGCAAATATGTCACTCCTCCTCTGCTCTCTGCTTCTGTGTATTCATTGTCAGCCCGAGAAGGCCAGAAAGATGCTGATGAACTCTTTGTTTAGACAAATCTGGAAATTACACTGGCTTATTTTGCCTGGAAAGTGTCATTTTTTTCCTGCCCCCACCGTCTTGCAGTGGTGTATCTCAAACTCAGGAGAAAGGTCATGGCAAAGTGTTTCCCTCGGAGCGTCGTGCTGCAATAAAACACAAGTAAACACAAAGCAAGACAGATTCAAGCCGCCCCATGTTCACATAGCCATTAGTGATTTATACTGGGTTTCTAATCCCTCGCCCGGGCCGCCCTGCTGCCATTAAGCTTCAAAATTACATGTTCTATCACGAGCGGCCGCTCTCACCTGAGTATTGAATTACTGAAACAAAATATGAATAATTAATACTGAGAAATAGGTTCCTGGCAACTGGAATGAGCATTATATTTCCCCTGTTTTCTCCTCCTCTTCTTTCTCTCCTCTTCTCAGATATCTCTACCAAGGGAGGCTCCACATCCTCCCCTTCGCCGGGCCGTCCTCGGCCAGGCCAACGAGATACAGCCGGGTTGCTACTGATGCAACACGGACGCAGTTCCTCCAGACACCACTAGGGGCAGGCTGCAGCCGCCAGCCGGTCCACGCGGTAAAATGTCCAGCTGCGCAGCAGAAATGAACGTAGATTTCACTTCCACGACCGTCAGCTGTGACGTCACAGAAGGTTCGTCTAGTCCTTCATACAGTCTGCGGGCCAGGCCGGGCCAGTTAGCTACCTTCCACCTCTTTATTCTCCTTCCTCCTTTTCCTCCTCTTCTTTTTCTCCTTTAATAAGCTGCCGTTAAATAAATTAGAAAATACCCACCCAGGGGTGATCAGACGGCCACAAACCCCTGTCATCTGTCTCCCGGCGCTGCCAGGCAAAGGAGGGCGAGGAGGGGAAGGAGACGAAGACAGGAGGACAGCCAGGATTTCCTCTTCTTCATCTTCCTCTCATTCGCTGGCTGGGTTTTCTGTCGGAGGTGAGAGGGAAGAAGAGAGAAGAAGAACAGCCTCGTGTTGCCAGACAACCGAAGGCGATCTGCCATTCGCTAGAAAAAAATCCATCTATCCATCTTTATTTAATGTGATGAGAGACTACACAAGGAGGAGAGGAAGGAAGGAAGGGAAGGAGACAGACAGGCAGAAAAGGAGGGGAGAAAACTTTGCTACATATGGAGTGCTTCTTACAACTAATCAGCAGACTGTTGGTGATTGGGGCCGCGGGCGCCAGGTTGGCTCGAGCCAGAGTTAGCACAGTGCCCAGGTCTTTGCTGCAGGCTGCACAGGTTGGCCTCAACTCTGCTGGGGAGCAGATGGCGAGCCAAAGCTTGTAGTCACACTTACCTTCCCCACTAAATCCCTAATCCCTCCGTGGACGCTCCTCCAAGGCAGGTTTTTGGAGGCAGAAATAGGGGTTACAATCTGGACCGGTGCAGCGCCTGCCAAAACACTCACAACACAGAAATGCAAATTAACTTATTTGTGTTGTACGCCGGCCAAGGCGCCGCTTCTTTTGCGAGTAATTAAGACACCTTGAAAAATATTTGTAAAAGATCAATAATTTGAAATGGACGAATAACAATGCGGTAAAAGGGAGGAGGAGGAACAGGCGCGGGTGTGGACGGAGCGTTATTCGGGATTGTGCTTTGGTTCTAACAAACCCGTCCCGCGCCAGTCGCTTCGTTACCTGCAGAGGTGTCCCTCAGGTCTCGGAGGCATCAACCTTCTGAGGTGAAAAGACCCCAGTGGATGCTGAACGTCCCTTTAAAGCCGGCAGCTCGAGGCCTCGGTAACTTAGAGGAGGCGTAGGAGCCGCAGTGACACCTTTCAGCTGTGCTTGTTGGCTGCTGCATAAGCACACACACTCACACACACACACACACACACTCACACACACACACACACACACACACACACACACACACACACACACACACACACACACACACACACACACACACTGTTATTAGCCCGGTGTCAGCAGCACTAAATGGGCTGCAGATGTTAATGCACTGCTTTAGATACGGTGGCAGGAAAAAGAGGCTGAGACGAACCCATTCAGACGCAGCAAAGCTAAATACAGAGAGGGAACAACAAGCATTCAGAGGTGATGCATTATAAACACAGCCGCGTGTTTAAAATTTCAACAACATGCGAAGTCCGTTTGACAAGGTTGAGCCTCGTGATGATGGGAAGTTTATTGGCTCAAGTCTTTGTGTTGGAAACAGTCTGTCAGAGGACATTTTTGTGGCTCTGAGAAAGACAAGAGGGGTTCTTAGCTGCTTCTATCTCACTGCTACCAACGGGTGATCTTAGATCCGGGTTATCTTAGATCTGGGTAATCTTAGATCCGGGTTATCTTAGATCTAGGTAATCTTAGATCTGGGTTATCTTAGATCCCGGAAATCTTAGATCCGGGTTATCTTAGATCCGGGTTATCTTAGATCCGGGTAATCTTAGATCCGGGTGATGTTAGATCCGGGTTATCTTAGATCCGGGTTATCTTAGATCCGGGTAATCTTAGATCCGGGTTATCTTAGATCCAGGGTGATCTTAGATTCGGGTTATCTTAGATCCGGGTAATCTTAGATCCAGGGTGATCTTACATCCGGGTTATCTTAGATCCGGGTAATCTTAGATCCGGGTGATCTTAGATCCGGGTGATCTTAGATCCGGGTGATCTTAGATCTGGGTTCTCTTAGATCCAGGTTATCTTAGATCCGGGGTGATCTTAGATCCAGGTTATCTTAGATCCGGGTAATCTTAGATCCGGGTTATCTTAGATCCAGGGTAATCTTAGATCCAGGGTGATCTTAGATCCGGGGTGATCTTAGATCCGGGTAATCTTAGATCCGGGGTGATCTTAGATCTGTGTGATCTTAGATCTGTGTGATCTTAGATCTGTGTGATCTTAGATCCAGGGTGATCTTAGATTCGGGTTATCTTAGATCCGGGTAATCTTAGATCCAGGGTGATCTTACATCCGGGTTATCTTAGATCCGGGTAATCTTAGATCCGGGTGATCTTAGATCCGGGTGATCTTAGATCCGGGTTCTCTTAGATCCAGGTTATCTTAGATCCGGGGTGATCTTAGATCCAGGTTATCTTAGATCCGGGTAATCTTAGATCCGGGTTATCTTAGATCCAGGGTAATCTTAGATCCAGGGTGATCTTAGATCCGGGGTGATCTTAGATCCGGGTAATCTTAGATCCGGGGTGATCTTAGATCTGTGTGATCTTAGATCTGTGTGATCTTAGATCTGTGTGATCTTAGATTCGGGTAATCTTAGATCCAGGGTGATCTTAGATCCACGTTATCTTAGATCCGGGGTGATCTTAGATTCGGGGTGATCTTAGATCCAGGTTATCTTAGATCCGGGTTATCTTAGATCCGGGGTGATCTTAGATCCAGGTTATCTTAGATCCGGGGTGATCTTAGATCTGTGTGATCTTAGATCTGTATGATCTTAGATCCGGGTAATCTTAGATCTGGGTGATCTTAGATCGGGTGTGATCTTAGATCTGTGTGATCTTAGATCTGTGTGATCTTAGATTCGGGTAATCTTAGATCCAGGGTGATCTTAGATCCAGGTTATCTTAGATCCGGGGTGATCTTAGATTCGGGGTGATCTTAGATCCAGGTTATCTTAGATCCGGGTTATCTTAGATCCGGGGTGATCTTAGATCCAGGTTATCTTAGATCCGGGGTGATCTTAGATCTGTGTGATCTTAGATCTGTATGATCTTAGATCCGGGTAATCTTAGATCTGGGTGATCTTAGATCGGGGGTGATCTTAGATCTGGACGATCTTAGATCGGGGGTGATCTTAGATCTGGGTGATCTTAGATCCGGGTGATCTTAGATCCGGGGTGATCTTAGATCTGGGTGATCTTAGATCGGGGGTGATCTTAGATCTGGGTGATCTTAGATCTGGGTGATCTTAGATCCGGGGTGATCTTAGATCTGGGTGATCTTAGATCGGGGGTGATCTTAGATCTGGGTGATCTTAGATCCGGGGTGATCTTAGATCTGGGTTATCTCAGATCCGGCTGCAATGAAGCTGGGATCATTCAAGCTTGTAATCACACAAATCGTTGTTCAAGTTATCAGGGGTGGAGTCAAGTAACTGGCTCCACCCCATAAAACCAGCCTACATGTTAACTGAGCTGTAAGAATACATTGAAAATTGTCCTTTGAAGGCCATATCTTTGGAATTTTGAACAGATGTCCCGAACATTAATACATCAAGAAATGATGTCAATTTTTTAAGAAGAACAATAAAAAGCCTCCTTTAGATCTCAGGTTTCGCTTCCAGTGCCAGTTGTGGAGGGTTGTTCGGGTTAGAGAAGAGCTTGTTTTAGATTCCAGACAGGCTCTCAAGAGTGAATGTAGGTTAGTCTGACATGAGAATGGATGTAAAATGATCTGTACTCAAAGGTATTTCTGGGGAGGTTAATTAAACATTTTATTCCTCTCAATGAGTGCCCCTGGTACCACGCAGAGATCACTCACACACAAACACATCATTACACAATGTACACATGCAGCACAGCAAAAAACAGAAAAAAGACCAGCTTCAATCCTATAAAGAGCAAATCTGCCTAAAACTAAACACAATTGACTCTCTAAGCAGCTAAACAAGCAGTCGAAGACGGCCGACATTTTTCGACTCTGGTGTGGATGCTTGATTGCGCTTTCCCAAAACCAGCTTATTGACCTGAGTAACCTTGACCAGGACGAGTTGAAGAGGAGAGGTCAAGGAATTGAAGCAGGAGAACGGAAAGGCTTTAACGTTCCTTCACCTTTACCTGAGGAAGTAAAATGGACAAGCTTGAAGCACCGCTGAGGAATCCCGTCACGACTGCAGGAGTATCGCGTGGTTGGAGCCGTAGCTGCAAGAGCACGTTCTAGTGCATCTCCACATGGATGCTGGACAATTTAAACAAACGAGACTTTAACAACACCGAGTGCAAACCTCAACCGTGCAGGAGACTAAATGTGTCACTCTTCAAAAAAACCTCTGGTATACAACAAAAGGTTTGGATCAATACATGATGAGATGTTCCTGAAGGGATTTCTAGAGTGTTCAGGTTTTCAAGATGAATCAGAAGATATATGCACTTTAAAAGTGATTCCTCTTCTCAGATGCTTTTGCTGTGCTTGATCTGTATTTACTCTGGAAAGATGTAGACTTCATTTCATGTTCAGGCGCTGTTGTAATCTCACATTTGTTACGTTTATTTTTACAGATTTTCATAGCACATTTATTCAAATACACATTGTAGTTTCTGAGATTTACTTATTTTAAATTAGGGACGCCACTTAAGAGCAGGAACTCAAAAATAAGCGCAAGTGGGATGGGGTTAGGGCGTTTGAGACATTTAAGGTTATTGCATGTAAGTGCAAATTTACAAATGTACTGGTAAGGATTAGGTGCAAACATTAAAAAGATTTTTGTAAGTTAAAATATGAGAGAAAATATCTATCTGAGGCCTATTTCTGCAGGTTTCTAGCAGGTTAAATGTAAAAATGACATCTGACTGATGCCAGAAAGAGCTCCGCCTCCTCTCGCTGACAGAAAACGGTTTTCTGCTGTGCTGCTGTCATCCGCCCTTCCAGTAGCATTGTACTGTAAATCTGAGAGGGACTGAAAGGCCTCTGGGACCAGCCAGGCGGATCAAACGACCTCCCTAGTATCCGACCAGATGTCCTCGCTGGGACGGGTTCAGATGGTCCCAGCGAGCAGCGAGGGAAAGGTCAGAGTCACACAGTGAGTTAAACTGGACCCATCATGAAACTGGCTCCGGCTGCATGTCTGTGCAGCACCGCCCCGCTCATCGGCAGGGATTATTTCAATTAAAGCTCACGCTGGCTGATCGTGGGATTACAACAGGGTTTAGAGTGGCAGGACACATCTGAACACAGCACATGGTCAAGCCAGACAGCTCCCAGGGGCTGCAGGGCTGAAACATGACAGACAGGGGCCATAATTAGTATGTTTGCAAGCAAAACATGAGCTCCATCTCTGAATGAAATACATAAACATTTCGTTTTTTCATTTTCACCTTAACTCTTTCAATAGCTGAGTCAAACAAAATTAAACATGATGTAACAATGATTTTTTTGTGTATATTTTTAAAATTGCTTGTATGAGTGTAATGTGTGCAAAATTTAGTTTCTTAGATGAAGTTTTAACGGACTGTGATTGCGGACTGTCACTCGCTGTTGACGATCTCACACTAATTACAAATAATCCTGTTTGCTGGTCTTAAAATATCCAACATGACATGAATACAGTGAAACTTAAAATATAAACCTTTACTGTGACTGTAAATATGGGAGCGTTTTTATATATATTTTTTTATACATTTCCTATCAAATGGACTTAATGTTCAATTTATGTGCAATAAAAAAAAAAACAAACAAACATATAAAACCACTTAAAAAAATGTTTTCTCCCTGACTGTAACTTATTTAAAGTTTTAAAATATATATTTAAAGTTATTGCAAATTTAAACAATTTAGCTAAACATGAATATAATTTTTTTCTTGGTCTTTTCTTCAGACTCTTTGAAATGTTAATTTGACAATGGAATCAAACTACTGCACCAATAGTGTTTCACCTGCAAAAACGTTTTTAAAAAGTTTGCAAATGTTTTTTATTTAAATTTTGATAATCTCTAAGCAATTTGGCAATTTTAGGTGGGGGGTGGGGTTAAAATTTACGAGATGCAAAAGTAATATTGCATCTCTGAAAATAATCCTAATATTCCTAAATATAATGATAACGGTCTTAATTTCAGCAAAAATATGGCGTAAAAATGTTACAATTCTTAAAAATAGCAAAATACGTTTTATTTTTTTTAGATTTTTTTTTCAATAAATTGTATTTTATTTTTAAAGTGAATCAAATTTGATAAATTACTAAATGATTTGGGATTTTGCTCAAACAACCTTGAAATGTGGATTTACGATACTACGATTTACTACGATTTACTACGATTTACTACGATTTACTACGATTTACTACGATTTACTACGATTTACTACGATAGCCGTCCCTGCGCGTCACCGGTCACATATAGTCACGATACTTTTAGACGAGACACATTTGATTTGTTAAAATCATCTTTGTAAGAAGAACTGGCACCTCTAGATGTAACCACGTTTTATTTTACCGAATTAACTATGATCATATTTTGTTTTTGTTTTCTAAAATGAGCAGGACTGAGGTTTCAGGCTTCACCATCCATCCATCCATCCATCCATCCATCCATCCATCCATCCATCCATCCATCCATCCATCCATCCATCCATCCATCCATCCATCCATCCATCCATCCATCCATCCATCCATCCATCCATCCATCCATCCATCCTCATTATGATTCATTAACATGTAGCAGTTATCTTTTTATGAATAGGATATGTTGTAAAAAATACATTTTAAAGTAGACAGATCAATATTAATCCATTTTTAATTCCTTTAATATAGAAAGAGGCTAAAGTGGCTGAGGAACATGAAGCTAAAGCCAAGATTTAGTTGTAAATATCTCTTTTTGTTTCCAAATCACACAACATGATATAAAATTATTATTGTGAGATACAATTGATAAAACTAAAATCTCACAACATAATTGGATGCTCACTAAAGAGAAGAATAAACTTTGGCTTTATGGAACAGTAACTGATTTACTAAGCAAAGTATGACTGAGTAATGCAGGTAAAACGATGCTCAGTAATATGGTTATCGTTAACTTACGTGACCATGACAAACAGAACAGCTGAAGCCTTTAAACGTCTTTAAACGAGCAGACTAATCTGCGATTCTCACATGATCTCGAAACCTTCAGGGGAACTCGGAATCTCACGAAACCAGCAGAAACCACTAAAAACCGCTGCAAAACTGGACCGCAGCAGTTCTGCACCCTGTGGAACCCCAGAGTGAATTTAAGCCGCTTCAGTTCAGGATTTGTTGCGTCCTTTACATACTTACCCTACCAGTCACATTATCTGTCAGTTCAACTATGAGAAGGCTTCATTTTTAGTTGGAATAACGTGTTTACATCGTGTTTAAAATGTCCTGGTACAGGGGATTTACCAGTTATACTATAGTAGTTATGCTCTGGCTTCACAGTAGAGGATGTAAAGAACTTTACAAAAACAAATTCTTCACCATGCATCAATAAACCTAAAAATAATGTTAAATAATGTTTATAATAGGCAAAAGGCTCCTGTCAGGGGCATAATGGCTTCAAATTTCTTTTCTTTTTTGGTATTCACAGATGCGCCGTCTCATTTATTGGCAGAAATGAATCTGAAAGGTAAAAGTGAGGACCCGTTTCTGATCAGTCAGTTATATTTAGCAGCAGCCGGAGGATCATGAAAGGTAAAAGCAGCCAACGAGAGACTATTAACCTCTGCCCCCATGTGCTGTATTCAAGGCATGACTTGAACATGAATAGCATTTACATCCCAGCCAGTCTTTAGCATTCATAGCAGCGAGCGGCGACTCTGTCTGGCATTTTACCTGCGGACAGTCCGGGCTGATTGACATGCACCGCCGGAGGTTCACCTAATTGGCCCCGGAGCCAGCCCTGAATTCCTGATTCTGAGGAAGAGACACATTTGAGAGCAGCAGTTGGATCAATTAATGGAGCAGTAATGTGTCTCATTTTTAAACATGACGGAAGTCTAGCGGAAAAAATCGGATACTGTCCACCTCCGACTCAGCGAGTCGGGTTTAAGTCGGAGTTGTGGGAGGAGGTTTCACGTCCAACCTCGACTCAACGGAATAACGGCAAGTCAGACTGTCATATACAAGTGAAAATGGTACAAGAAGGAAACTTGTTGTAAATTCATAAGAAGAAACTTCTAAAGAGGAAAAAACACATTAAGCATTTACGAAAGAAAACTGCAATATAATATCCTCTGACTATTTTAATAACTTCAGGTACTGTGAAGGTTCCAAGAAAAACAAAAGCAAAAACAAAAGAAAATCCACATCATAGAGGACATAAGGAACAGAAGGACTGCACTGTCGTTCTAATGGGCGGACCTGATTAATAATTCAGTCTGACTTCAGAATCATTCAACAAATCTCCAATATAATATGGATGTAAGTCAAAACACCTTAAAAATAGGTTTTATTTTATGAAAGTCACTGTAGCTGTGGATAAAGGCGTGTTATACCAAAGCGTCGGCTGACGTGAACAATGAAGAACTGAAGAGCGAGCTTGGCTGACCACCTGAATTTACAGGAGCACTTTTGTTATATTTTAGGATTTTTATTTTTCCTCACACTGTGCATGTGGGTTTTTTTCTTGAAATTGCCATATCCACATTCATTGCCACCGCGTTGTAATGTGAACTCCACCGATAATTTAATCTGGAACTGTGTTTACGACTATGTTTTTATGGCGGTAGTTCTTGGTGTGAAAAGCGGATACGTCTCCGTGACAACAGCATCCCGTCTCACACGCTGACAGCTGCGACCGCATGACACTTTAAGGTAGAGCGACGTACAACAACAGCGTAGCGTCTGAAATATGAATGAGCCGCCAGTCTATACATCATGTTAGCTGACATGTTGTATTAAAATTTATGAATGACTTCATGAAAAAGCACTTTGCGCTGCACAGATCGGCCCTGACACCGGAGTTACATGCCAGTTAGACACTCAGATGAATATGTGCATCGCTGGTTAAAGGTAAAACGATGTGCACAGGGAGATGATAAAGCTAAACATCATTTTTCTGCCTGAACTGAATTTTTTTTGTGTGTAAAGCGAAGTGTGGTTCAAAGATCGTCTAGACTGTTTATTAGGAGATGTAAAGACATTTTGAATATTTAAAAACATACTGCATATATAAGTTTTCAGCTATAATAAGCACATACGAAGTCTTAAAGGGAAAAAAGCAACCCAGAAACAATGATTTCTTAGATGAAAGTTCTCCCCCCGAGGTGGAGAATTTAACAGGAAACAGAGCAACTAGTTAATGAAGTGCTTTTTCTCGGCGAGTCCTTCCATCAACCTCGTTTCCTCTCTCTGGGTTATGAAATAATACCTGTCATCTGCCGGCTGCTGAACCCTGAAAAGGGGGCAGGTTTTCCAGGTCAGTCCACCATCTGTCAGCGCAGCTTCTCCTGTGCAGCTGATTGGCTGGAATCGATTCAGCGTGGGCGGGGCCAGGCAGGCAGAGTCATGGATGAGGAAAGACAAAACATGGACACGCGCTCGTGTCATGCCCATCAGTGAATTAAAATATCATTTAGTCACAATTTGACAGCTTGGGTCATTTTTTGTTTTTGTTTTTTACCACTTGAACGAAGCAAACCTCCAGGTTGGGCAGCAGAGGCGGGCGAGACACGCCCAGTACTGATCAACAAAGATGGAGGCCCAATGACAGCTAACTGTACTGATTACTATTTTCTCATGAGCAGAAAAACCCAGAAGCTCCATCTATTTCCTGGGTTCCCTCCCTCCTCCCCTCGCTAGTTCAGCTGTCTGGTCAATGGGACCAGGGCAAGTCGCCAAGCATGCACAGCCAAGCCTGCCCTCCATCCACCCCCTCCCATCCAGACGGCCTCCTGTTCAGCTGTGCCACTCGCCGCAGGTTCCAGCCAGGTCAGATGTTCAACACGGGCGACAACATGTTCACTCCTCACCGCTGTTTACCACGCCTGCCCGTCACGCCGGCGACCCGCCGCTCCGAGCTCCTACGACAGCCCAATAAAGACAAAGTGGATCCAGAGTTTGGGTTATGACAGATGGAATAAGCTTTTGTGGCTTAAATTAAACAAATTTGACTTTTATACCTTTTAAAGAGATGGATTTAGGTGTGAAGTGGCACACAAGTTCAAATTCTGTCCATCGACACCCAACTGAGCAGCTTCCCAAAGTCCTGTGATCCGAGAAGTGCTGTAATCCTTTGATTTATTTATTTGGTACTTTTTCTTTTCAACTAAATCCATGTAAAATTGACAGAATTTATTCCTCATTTGCATATCTAAACATTAACATTGCGAAAACTCATCGGTAGAAAGTCATATACAATTTTAACATGATATATATTCAACCTGTGCAGTAATATTTTATTTATTTATTTTTTCTGAGGTAAAAACTAAAATTGTGTTGCACTTACATTCATCAAGGTTTCCACTTTAGATTTTTTAGAAGTCATTTTTTTTCTTTTTAACTATTTATCGGCTGATTTGTACTTTATTAATACATGCAGTACTTATATACCTTTGTATATAATAAAAGAACGGAATTATCAAATGTTTAGATTTTTTTATGGGAATTTCTTAAATTAAAATAATTTAGCTAAGACCTTTTTTTCAATTTAAAAATTTTTTATAAACATTTACATGGTGAAATAATTTGACGATTCAGAATTTTTTTTTATCCTTTTCCACTTTGTGTTTCCAAAATCTGTCAAGTTTTAAAGCAACACAAATGTTTTATTTTAAAAAATGGCAAAAATGGCACCTTTTCTGATAAATGAAAATAAAAATTTTGTATATTCGATAAGCTTCGAGTGAATCCTAAAGTGAACCTTAAAACTGAAAAACTTAAAAACAAGAGGCAAAAAAAATGGTCATACTTTAAAATATGAAGTGCCCAAGATAAAAGTATATTTTATAACTTTATATATACCTTTCTTCTAATTATCAATAACAAACACTAAAATATAACTGAACAATCACTATCTACTTAGATAACTGGACAAAATTATTTTCCACTATTTAATAAAGTTCTAATAAAATGTTTAGATTTTGTTGCCTTTTTTTACATTTTTTATTCAACTTGTTGGACGAATGATCCCCGTTTGTCACAAACATACATGAACATTTTTGTTTTTCTCCCTGGTTACTGTGTCTCCGGGGTTGTGTTTGAGTTGTGACTTTAACTGCCTGATGGGTGAGAAATCCACATCCACAATCCACAAGCACATGTCTCGCGCCGCCATGCACAGCTCCGGTCTGTCCGGGTTGGAGGTGTGGGCCTGCCGTGCTCGCCGCCCAGGTGCAGAGCAGATAGGGTTGCAGCGCGTAAACGCCTAATTCCAGCATGGCTGTGGGAACGCCAGCTGCTCCCGTATTTCTCAAAATCTGAAATTGTTTTGGATTCTCGCGCCAACAGAAGGACTCGACATGGTACAGTGAAAGCAGCTCGTTTCCTGCGTCTTCCCACGTCAATAAAATATCTGCTTGGTACCGTGGCGAAACCCAACTTCTGTTCCGCTGCCTCCCCTCTTCACCCCCCGCCGCCTCGCCTTCTTCCTCCCTGGGTGTGATAGATGATACTGAATGTATTTGAGCTTTATCAAAGCAGGGAGACTTAGGCAGAAAAATACGCATATGTTTGACCATGAAAGTCTCTCACAGTATCAATTGTACGTCTCCAGGAGAGTCAAACGGCCTCCGTACGTTTCTGCTCAATGTATGCGACCTTTAAACTTTGCAAACACTTGTTTCTGCAGAAGCCTGCGCTCGCACTTTGAGGCGTAACGAGCTGTGTTTTCCACACACTCAGTGCAACCTTTAAACTTCCTTAAATTCGCCTTTGTTCTGCCACTGCAAACCCACTTTTACAGCTCGTTTCTAAAACATCGTGGTGCTTTTGGCGGCTGAGATAATTGTTAGGTTTCTCAGATGCGGTGGAGTACGGTTCATGTGATCTTTGTTTGTTAAAAAGAAAGTTATGGAGAAAAAAAGACTAAACTTGTTTCTGTAAATTATTACTTTTGGCTATTTCTAACAATACAATTATGTTTTAATATATTATCTTCAGATTTCTAAATTAATATTTTTTTAAATAAACACTGAAATTATCAATAATAATTTTTTTTTACAATTTTACTATCCAGATTTTTGATCATTTTTAAAGTATTCTTCTATCATTTATTTTCTTTCTGCTTATTATTTTTTCATAAAAATCACTAAACACCTAATAAACCATGTAAATATAATACACATCATCAATGTCACATTTAATTTTAAACACATTAGTTGTTGTTAAAACCTCCACAGAAGTGCAGCCAACTCCGCCGCACAAACACGCGTAGACATTCAGCGCGGTGGATGACACTGACTGGCAGCACAGACACAAACCCGCTGTTGATGCCGTTTCCACGGCAGCTTGAGTCTTCTGGTGGGCAGATGTTCTTCATCAAGCGTCGGTCGACCTGCGAGACGAGATGAGATGGTTCGGATGCCTCCTGACCTCCGGAGGGAAGAGGAGAGCCGTGGTCCCCGTCATTCTTCCGAAGGATTTGGGCAACAAACACATGGATGTGGACTGAGATCAGCAGAATGGCATCTGCTTCACACACACACACACACACACACACACACACACACACACACACACACACACACACACACACACACACACACACACACACACACACACACACACACACACACACACACACAGATATTGTCAAACAAGCAGCAGTCCATGCAGAGCTGCCGTGGAGCAGCTTCTCTGTGTTTTAGTGGAAGCTCTCAGCTTCACGCTGCAAATTTCACCTCTTTAACCTGCGTTTGTTCAGTAGTTCATCTTTACGGTTGCACACCGTGCATCTGGACACACTCTCAAGTCTTTACCTGGTTTAAAACCATGCGCCAACATTTAATTTCTGTGCTGAAGTCAACATGGAAGGAAGAAAAATTACAGTTCATTGACTGACCACTAGGGGCTGGCCCCAAACACGACTCATGTTAAAATGTCCAACTTTACAGCAGAAATAAACAGAATGTCAGCCTGATTCTTGTCTCCATCAAGCAGAAACAGGTTTTTCCTTCCCTTTTACCTTTAATTTGCCACCCCCTTTTAATTAGTTTTTATTTTCATCTTTATATTTTTTTTTCTACTACTAAACTGCTAAATGAAGTAGCCTAATTTGAGCTACTGCCATGTGTTGGAAAGATGCCATCCTGGCACGGGTAATGAAATCAAGATGTATTGTGAGGAATTATATTGGTATAGTCCACGTACGTGTCTAAAACAGTGCAGGATTGTAATACAGGTCTATAAATGTCATGTGGCCAGATTCGGCCCACAAGCCTTGAGTTTGATATGTCTGTTCCAAACATTGATTAAACAGCTATTAACATTTAAACAAACAGACAAGCACGAGGCAGCAGTGCAGTGAGGGTTTATTGAGACGCTATGTGTTATTATGTTAACTTTTGAATCAGCGACCAGCCGCCTGGTGGCTGATATTTTGCTTCAGCTTTCCTATCCGAGGTCCTGAGTTTCCACTATCCGGACCGGGTCACCACATACTTACAAAAGGTTTGTGCCTAAGCCAGCATTCAGTACCATGTACTGGGCCACTGGTGACACGTTTTCCTAAACGCATCAAAATTTCATGACATCACACATACAAACAAGACTGCCATGTAGTTTTTCAAATGACCACTAGGGGCTGGCTCATGAAGCCCATTTAACTCCACTGACGTTCAAATTAAATTGTCCAACGTTACAGCAAAAATAAACATACTTACAGATTGTCCCAAAAATAGTTTTTAGACTCCATCGCTGAATTTGACATCCATGACAACTGCTGAGCGGTGAATTTTTATGTTCTTCAACAAATAAAATAACGTAAAACCACAAACATTTTCATAATTAGGTGCAGGGGTTTTCTCTTTTCTTCTTGATTGACAGCTGCACTGGACCTACTGCACCTAATAAACCCTAATCATTCCTATTTTAAGGATGATATTGCTTAGTGTGCTGTTAATTGTTCTCACGGACGATTGCAACCGGCTCCGGGTTGGCCTGGGAGGGTTCGGGGACGGCAGCTACCCTCACCCGCCAAAGGAAGGCACATGATAAAAAAAGAGAGGGGCGGAGTCAATCGCTTCCCTTTTACTCCTTCGGCTTCTTCGCATATGGATATATTGACTCAAATACCACATTCAAGATGCCATGACGGCATACCTTTCATTTACAGGTCTGATCATCTATCAAATGTCGTGTGAAGATGATAAAGTGAAGATGATAAAGGGTAATCATAAAAGATCTCAGGTAGACCTGGAAACATTCACACCTGGCCAGAGATGTACAAAGACGACTAACAAGCAAGAATATTTGCTCTGCATTTCTTTCCCACCAATTAGACATGTCTGAGGTGGCAGAGCACCACATTGCACTCTTGGACCTTCGTCAACGGGGGGATGTGGAGATTTTGAGCTCGTGTGAAACGGTGCTGGCAGTCTGTGCGCCTCGCATTCATTCCTCATACTAACTCCTCTCCTTTTTTCTTTTTCTTTTTTTTTTTTTTTTTTGCGGTTTCCTCCCCCGGCGATGCAGACAGCACAATAGTCTCACTGAGCGGTGACGATTAACACATAAAAGCGACACGGGGAATCTCACTGCGAGATACTAGCGCACATGAGAGGGCAAAGCATTCATACCATGCCAGGAACTTCAGTGGGAGCCCCTTCTATCTGATTGGTGATCTTTTGTTTTGGCGTTGCCCTCGATTCGGGGGAACGTGCCCAATCAGATTACGGAGAGAGAGGCAGAGCGAAGAGACAATCGCTGTTTTCTATTTACTCCGTCTATCTCCAAACGGCTTCACTTAAGGCGGTCGCAGATAAGTCAAAGCGTCTCCATCTCGGTGCTTCAACTTTCACCTCCCCCCTTACACTTCCCTCCAGTACATCTGACTTGCACAATAGTGCTTAGACACGAAGGCTGGATTAAATTCAAACTTGAGCACAATCAGATATTCTTGCAGTCCTGAAACTGTAATCCAGAACTTAATACCAGTGACGTAAGTGACAGGTAATGGCAGGAACTATTTTAGACCCTAAATAATGACAAATGAAGAGTTGGAGTTTGAATTGAGCCGTCTGTCAACATAATTAGAGCAGATGCTGGAGGTCTAATGCCTTTATTTTGGAGATTTAATATATCCTTGAGCTCTTATTATTTAAAATTTTGGACTATTCTTTATTGTAACTAAATCTGACTTTTTGTCAGTTTACGAGCTGCAGTAATGTAGTTTTAACTGAAGCGCAATATTTAAACTGATAGTAAAGACGCTTTCGGGGGGAAGAAAGATACTAGGACATTAACAGTGAGTTTGAAAACAACAGGAGCAGATTTGGTTGCAGGATGAGCTCTTCTTCTGTATTTTATTTCATTTGGCACCCGAACTATCTTTAGACTGGCGTGTCTCCATTGGAATAGTTACACTGGAAAATTCGTAAACGAAGAATCCGGCTCTTCACTCTGAGCTGTCAGCTTCCTTGTTCTGATGACTTTTTTAATGTTTGATGTGTAAATTGTGGTCTACGTCCTGACTCCGTCTTTCTTGCCCCTGGTGAAAACTCACCTTTATCTCATTGCTATTATATTAAAATCCACTTGTGCTGAGTAAAAACAGCTGAATTGCTCATTTTAACCCAAAATGACACCTTAAATGTTGCCATAATGTAATATTTGTATATATGGCTTCACAAGCATGATGTTAAGACATATGGAGGCCTGGGGGCATATTTTATGGATATACATCCGTAAAATTGTCATCGTGTGCGTTGATGAATCACAGGGCTGTACATGAATATATTAGTGCCACAGCTTTGAACGTTAATGGATATTTATTTTATGCACGATATTTGATGATCAGATGTTTGAGTAAATGCTGAACATTTCAGCCTCGACTGCAGTGAACACGGTGCAGAAAGATGAAGAGTCATGAAAAGCTCACGTGCGAGAGGCTGAAGACATTTTTACTAGTTCTGCTATTTACTTCCGGTTAAGTAATAAGTTTGAGCTCTTAATGAGAAGTTAGTTAGCTGAGTTCGTGGTGTATTTCTGAGTTTCAGGTCACTAATATGATTTACATGAATTCATAACATGAACAGTAATGATGATGGGTGTGCTCTGTTCCTCCATGGGTTAGTCTTATCTGTATGTTTTGATTGTGTTATGCCATTTTAATTTAATTTTGGGTCACATTGTAAAGATCTGCCCCAGACAAGTAGGAAAATCCACTTACTGGGCAGTTAGTTTTCTTTTCCTTTTACAGATCTGTGAGCCCAGTTCTACTCTCACATGAAAATATAAATGACGAAATAAAAAACTAGATTTAAGGAAAATTGTGTATTACTAAAGTGTATACTTGTAGCTGTAGCCACTTCTACAATTTATCACAATTTATTTAGCACAATTATTCTCTAACCACTCAGCAAAAACGCATTCAGTTCAATTTCAAGTTCATAAAAATTTTGAAAATTTTTTAGATCAAATAAAGAAATGCATATGAATAAATTAATATTAAAGAAAATATTTCTACATATACTCTCAACTTCTCTCAAAGCATTTAATAAAATTTCAGCTGAGCTCAAAGATCAAAAATCCGGAGAAAATAAAAAAGACAGTAAAAAAATTGGATATAGGATCACGTCTCGTTATTTACCAAATAAAAAAATAATTCCAATTTCTTTTTACTAAATGTATATGTCAACAAAATTACAGCTCATCTAAAAAAAGGTAAAATATATAAAGATATAAAGAAAAAGAAAGAAGGAGGAGGAAAAATAAATAAATTAAAGAAGTAGAAAATCCAGTGTAGGGTGTCGTGAAGTAATTCCGGCTGCTTCCTCTCATGCACATCTTCCATTAGATATTATACTCGTACAATTATGGCTTTGAAACACTGTTCGGAGGAGTCTTAGCTGTCACGAGGCGTCTGTGTGTGCATGTCTGTGGAAGTGGGTGTTCCACTACCTCGAGTGGGATTTACAAGCCAAAGCCTCTTGTCGACGCTGCCACTGCTGGGAGCAGATCCAGACCGTACGGAGTGACCGGTTCGGGCGTTTCGGCCCATCTTCACTGTGGCTGCAAAATCATCAGGCACAGGCAGGATGTTGATGCAGCATTTAGTCATCAGCCAAACTCAAATTACACCTACAAGTGCCTCTAATTACTGCATATGGGGAAAAAGAGAAAAACATGTTTGTGATAAATTTGTGCAGCCCACTGTAAGTCATCATATTATACAAAGAAAAGTTATATGACAAATATATGAAATTATATATTTAAAAAGTCACACCTCAAAACCAATAAATACGAAATTTACATTTTAATGAAAACAATGTGGTTTTTTTTTTAATTTTTTATACACAATTTTTTTCAGGCAGCATGACCAACCTTCATTAAACATTTTTAAAATATTAAACTCAAACTGAATGAATCCTATGTGCATCCTAGTTATTGTACAGGATTATGATCTTGTATTTATGTCAGTGGATTTTTATAATTGATAATTGCTGTAACTTGGAAGACTTTTTGCAGAGGAGCACAAAATAATTACCTTTAAAAAAGACCACATCTATTTCCAATTTTGACCATAATGAGCTTTATCATGTTCGTGCCAAAATATTCCAAATATTCGCTGATCACATATCCCTCCTCATTAAGAGAGGGAAATGTGATATTTAATTTAGACCATCATCGGACACTTAAAGTCTCCACCAAAACCACAAATTATTTAAGAGCTGGAAGCAGTTTAAAGCTGTACAACAGTGACATAAAAAAAACAAAAAACACTGTTGATGTGAGCACCAATTTTGGATTTCTATGTGTGATATTCTCCACGAGCAACCAGCAGCGTGTGATGTGAAGCAGCAGAGAGGGAGCCCGGTTCGGAGGCCGTGAGAGGCGGATTTTCAACTGTAGGGTGCAGCAGTCCTCTTTCAAACAGGACGAGCTGGATGGGAGCTGCCGCAGAGCCGAGGAGGCTGAGGAGGCTGAGGAGGCTGAGGAGACGGAGAGGCCCGGAGATGAGGAGGAGGAGGAGGGTGATGTGTAATTACAGACTACATACCAACACCCCGTCGTAATTTACATTACTTGGTGTCATGGAAAAATATTAGATGAAGATTGTTTTTATCCGCAGTCGGTGACAAGATGGAGGGAATCCGAGTGAAACACACACACACAAATAGTTCACGTCTAAGAAGCCTCTTTGACCACTTCAGATGCAATAATTATAACATATAAATTTGGCCACTTCGCCGCATCACGGATGATCCAGCCAATCACGGTACAGGGTTTCCAAGCAACAGCCTCCTAAAAGCAACCGCGAGAGCCGAGAAGATGTTTGAATTCCCCATGACTGGTCTTTGTTTGAAAGTTCCACACGGAACTAGGTGCTCGGATGTTCGGGGCTGTGCTGATAAAGGTGTCCATATGGCTTCAATTTTGCTCGCGCGCGCAGTTATTCCCCGGATCTGTCATTAGAAGAGGGTGGAGAGTCCTCTTAAGGTTTAACCACAGGATCACTGTGATGCTCAAAATTCCTGAGAGCACATCACTGAAGATGTTTTGGGTTAAAGGTGGAGCTACTTGCTGCTTTGAAGGGCCTCATTTTGTTTAGTTTAAAAAATGTCAAAAGAAATCAAGTTAACACTCCACGACAGAGCAAACTTCTCGGTATAAATAAACGATATTGTTTTTGGATTTTTTTTTTGTCTTTAGATGAATAAACCAAAACTGAATGAAAGTAATCACATTCCACGGCCGTTTCAGTGTTTCAGAGGATTACATGCCTGCTTACAATTACATGCAGGTAGTCGCTAATCTTTGCTGACTTATTCAGCCACAGAGCGTTTTGTGGAGGAGACACGGTGCCGGTCGCTCGTCTCATCAGAATCAGCGCCTCCAATGGGACCAGAACTGGCTCTGTTCAAGCTTTCACGCGCACCGAAAAAGCTTTAAAGGATAGTAAAAAGAGCGTGCGGCGTACCCACTGACTGTGTAAAACAATGGATGCATTAGGTCCCGGCTTTCTTCATACGGGCCGCAGCCCTGTTGCTTAGGAAACAGGCGGGAACACGCCCACCGCAAGTCAATCAAAGTTAGCTTTGCTCGCAGCTCCTTCAGCCGAATCCTGCAGATCTTTCTGCAGAGCTGCCGTCACACAACCGTTTAACATCTCGACTGACGGCAAAATCAAAAATGATGCTTGTGTTTAGCCGACGCTGGGTAGAGCAAACGCTGGTTGTTACAGAGGAGGCGGTGATAACGGCCAGCCATTGGCTCAGCTGGCTGTCATTGAGAAATTAATTTAACTTAAACTCTCCATTCACCTCCTCAGAGTAGTCATGGTTGTGAAATCAAATGATTGAGACCAAAATGTTTTTTGAACCAGGCCGTAAATATGTTTATTCCCATTCTAAAGGTGGACATTTTAACATGGAGGTCAGTGGAGATTGACTCACTTTTGCAGCCAGCCTCTAGTGGCCAGTTCAGGAACTTCAACAACTCCTAGTTCCGTTAGATGGCGGGTGTTTGGGTATACCGTATATTGACCCAGACTTAAACTTACGTTACTTCTGATACCAAAACTCCACCAAATCTAATTTTTTTTCTTGGGGTCTCTCAAAGCTTAGTTTCGGTTATGTTTCACATTTTTGGCAGGAACTGCGCTCGGTCACATTTATACGTCATTTCACGTTGCATTTTAATTGGCGAGAAAGGAGACGGAGTCGTTGGATTTTTGACACCGTGGCAGCCCGTCTTTGGTCAGAGACGGTTCAAATATACCACGTGTACCTAAGATGCAATATTGACTTGAAGGTCAGAGGCGCGAATGCAACAGCTGGACCAGTCTGCTGCAGTCACAGCTCGCCGGTGTGTGGTGATGAGTTCAAACAATCAAGTTGTCAAACATCTCAGAGGACACAAGACAACTCTGTTTGTGTTCCTCATCATTCATCTCAGCAGTGTTAGGTTCTGTATGGTTGTACTTTTAAATTTAAAATCAACGTGTACAGCTCGTGAAGTACTGAAACAGGACAATTATGTTTCGTCAATCTGCAAGGACATCCCACACATTCGACACAAGTCTTCTCATTTTATCAAAGTTTAAATAACATCATTTATATTTTCCAGTCTTTTTAACATAGTAACAGAAAATTGAGGTACCTGATTCTCTTAAACCTAGAGACTGGAACCCGAATTAACCATCTTTGTATGACCACATTCACCTTAAAAGTGTGTTTCGTTTTATTTGGTTTAAATATTATCTAGAAGCTGACTAATGTGGGTTTCTTTATGGCCAATGCTGATGATTAAAGCCACCCCATGTAGTAATGACTGTTCTGACCACACGAGGGCAGCATATCGCAAAGTTCATATGTCATCCTGTGGCTTAAGATGACAAAGTCTACCTCTGTTGGAAAGGTTAAATGAAAAAAAAAAACGATTAAAGCTTTATTGTTACTGCCCAAACTTCCTATTTTACAATCTTTTATTCACCTGATTTTTAGCTCCTCTGTTTTTGGCAAATGAAAGTATGGACTCACGAGAAGATGCGCGGGTTCTTGCCGTACGTCGCACAAGCGCATGATGCACTTTGAATTTAACGCCCCCCTCGGACCTCCATACCCAGAAGGCCAACACCACATATGAGGACATCCTTGGAAGCTCTCATCTTCTGCCTGCTTAAAGAGACAAAAGTAGAGTCTCTTTAAGCACGCAGTCACAAAACAACATAGACGTCAGATGAAGAAGACACATTAGTAAATAACAGCGAAAACGCACCATCAAATGTACTTCATAATGATTTACGGCTGCCATTTGCTGACATTTATATATCACTTTTTAGTGTTGGGCCAATGAAATGCTGGCTTTGAAATAAAGTCGGCCATGATTCATGTCTCTGCTGTGTCAGTCTTACATTAATATTATGACCATATCCATCATGTCGGCCATCTATAATGAACAGATGCTGTAAAACACAATTTGGCATGACAAGAGGGAGAGCGGTTCATTGTGTTGCCTTTCAAACGGGCAGCGGAGCTCGAACCGGCACGAGTCTGCAGCAGGAGGTCAAATCTTTTCTTTTAATTGTGTTGAGTTGAACGGAAGGTGACAGGTGATGCTCGGGAAGCCAGAGTTACTCGAGCAAGCAAAGGCCGTTTCTGCTTTTGGCGCTCAGACTCGGCCGTGCAGAGTCCGGCCAGAGTCGGACAACAATAGGACCTCGCGTCATGGCCAGTAACGAGGTTTTCATTTGAATTTAGCGGGCCGATCTACAAACACGGACAGAACTGTCCTATTACAACGGTTTTGTGCCTTGTTTGGTCTTTTATTTAGTCGCCTTTGTTTTCTTTCTTAAATCTTGCATCTCTGTGGTCATCCTGAATCTTTCACTGGGTACGTTGACTCAGATTTTGGATCACATTTTGTCTCTTTTAGACATTGATTTGATCTTTTTTGCATCGTGTACAGTCCTTTCCTCTGTGTTGCTGTTTAATGTCACCAACATTATGACAATTTTAATGTTTTAATTTCTTTGAGTCAAATTGAATCATTTCTCGTATCTTCATGGTTGAATCTTGGCCATCTTTTATTATATAAGGTGTCACTTGTGATCATTTAGTTGGTTTGAACATCCATGGATCAAAGTACATTTCTACATTTCTACGTCTCTTTAGCATTAAAGATTGGATGTCTTTCATATATAAATACATATATAACTAAATCGGACCCAGTTTTGGCAAGATAACTAGAACCTTTCTTGCTTTGAACTTTGGGATTGTTGGGTTTACGCACTTGCATTATGCCGGTTTGAGGGAAATATTTCTTAATGAAACCCCATGAAGTGCTGCAGATGCTTTTTACTCATTAGATGGTTTGAATCTAGTGGAACTGGTCAAGGTTATGCACCGTCTCCAGCGTTTTAACCACCACTTAACCTTTCTTGGATTTAATGCACTCGTGTGCTGGATTTGCCTTCACGAACAAGCCAAATCTTTCCTCTGAAATAACCTGCGCAAAACCGGAGCAGTTGGGTTCCAGACAGAAACAGAAATCAGCTTCATGCGTTTCAGTCTGACGACGACACCTGCCTTAAACCAAGACACGCAAATGTTTTCACCGTCCATGTGTGCAAAAGGACGCAGATGCTTTTAGACTCGCAAATGGCTACAAATACAAATGACATAAAAAAGACATCAAATAAACCCAAATCACATCTTAAAAGGTATTTTTTTTAGACATATCATTAAATTAAAAACCAAAACCGCGTGGATTCAGATGTTTTCAATCAGTTTCAGGCCTCATTCACATGTGGGATTAAATCAAACATGAAATGGATTTGTGCAGTTACATCAGATCGGATTTTAGCCGTTAATGAGTCAGACGTCCTTGAACCTGCAACAGGAGGGGAGTTAAACATGGGCGAACAGGTTCTCCTTATTCTACTCTGCTCTAAGACACCTAACTGTGGGCATCCTGGCCACCGAGTGGATGTCGAGGGTTGAGCATCCAAACCGAGGGTTCCTTGCATCTCGGAGCGCGTGTCTTACCACCGTATTACCACTAACGCCGGCCATTCAGATTGCAGATACACAGCAAGTTCTAGCGAAAGCAGTCTCATCTTTTAGAAAGTTTTCAGCTACTTTGTGTTGCAAGCAGGAATAACTTTGATTTGTTGTGTTTGGTAAGACGATGGCGTGCCAGAAGCACCACTGGTTGGGTGTCAACGCGTTACCTCCATGAATGTTTCAGAAAGCGAGGCCTTGGATAGTCTGCTCTGCCGAGTCTTTCCCAACTTCAAGACCAACGGGGCGGACACGGGGCTTCTGTAGTAGAAATTAATTGTTACTGAACCGCCTGACAACATAATTGGATAAATACACACGGACTGTGGAAATGAGGTTCATGAACTACGTCTTCTATTTCAACGTTCGTTGAGATCAGCACCTCATTTTCGCCCTTTTTACCCAACAATTTCCAGATCAGCAGCCAAGCTCATCTACCTTTCGAGGCTGTTACAGATAATCGCTGTAAATGCACATATCAGACATTTGTTGCGTTTAAATGATGACATGAGCAACTCATTAAGAAAATAAACAGATAAAGACAAAAACATCTGAAAGGCACCAAAAAGGGCAACATGAAACTGGAAATGATCTGTTTTTGTTTGTTTTTTGGTAGATATGTGGAGATGTTTTAAGACAGTCAGGTGTCCAAAAATATCTTAAAAAGTATAAAAAGTTTTCATAAAGACAAATCTGGAAATACCTGCGTGTTTTTAGACCGTCAGTTTTTAGAATCTGCGCATGTAAAAACATATAAAAGTACTTTTGAAAGTAACTGTTTTAGACATCTGCGTGTCTAAATACATCTAAAGACAACTAAAAGGAATCTAAAAAGACAATTACAAGATATCTATAAAGTGTTTTTATGTTTAGAAATGCACTAAAGTCTAAAAACATCTAAAAGGCATCAATAAAAACAGATAAATATACATTTAACTTTCTATACACTCTTTTTTTAAATCTAAAACATTAGGTTTGTTCATGGTTAACTTTGAGAAAACGTGTTTGTTGGGATTTTGTTCACTTTGAGGAGAAGTCGTCTGCTAAAGCCGGATTTTGAGACGAGGCTTCAATCAAACGGATCTCATTAGACGAGCTCGTGTCCTGTCCGGACTGCCGGACCGGGACTCACTTATCTGGCCCGGACTTGTTTGT
Source organism: Xenentodon cancila (assembly GCA_014839995.1). Lineage (NCBI taxonomy): Eukaryota > Metazoa > Chordata > Actinopteri > Beloniformes > Belonidae > Xenentodon > Xenentodon cancila. The sequence goes on from CM026220.1 coordinate 1,457,887, forward strand.
TTTCATCTGGAATCTTCCCACCAGAGGAGCCGAGGACGAAGCATTCCCATCACGCCCGACATCAGAAATACTCCTGCACGGCTCCTGGACTATATTTGCCCAGCAGTGTGCTATTTTGTGGCCAGACCACATGCAGTGGTCGTAGGTGTCTTCTGTCATCTTACTCCGTGGGCGCAGACGTGATATTTTTTCACGTCGTGTTCTGGGAGACATGTGCAGTCTTCCCAGTGCTGCTGCTCAAACAGATTCTTTTAGGTTTCTGCCAGATTTCATGCCACGTCTCAGCTGTGATTTCGCTCTCTTGCATCTGTTGAGCATCCTGCGTGATAACCCAGGTGGTGGGAATCAGCAGTCTTAATATTTTAGAGAAGAATGGTTATTTGTGTGTCTGAGGACGGCCAATAAAGAAAAGTCGGCTTCCAGAAGTGAAGCGTGAGTTACAGTTGGATCTGATTTCGAAGCAGAAAAAAGGGATGTGGGGTTTCATGTCTTAAAAATTAATGGCTCCTGTTGAGTCATTTAATCGCAAGCATGTGCAAAATTATACAGAGCTGCGAAAATGACCGTGTGTGTGTGTGTGTGTGTGTGTGTAAAAACAATAATAATCTGATTATTGTAGAACCGAAGCCAAAAATAAAATAAAATATTTGGACAATACTAAGTACCCTGATGATTCAGTAAGTTCTAGATGAGCTTCAGCAGCAGTACCATCTAGTATTTGTACACTTTAATGAACGCTGCTTGAGGTCATTGAGGTTTTTAGACGTTTAAATCTACAAAGCTCTCTGAAGGTCCCACCACAGCATTCCTGTCAGGTTCAGGTCTCGAAACCCAACCAGCTCATTCCCAAACCTTGATTCTTCTCATTTTTCAACCTGACGGAGGTCTGATGTAGCTGCTGTGTCTCAGATCTTTGTCCTGCATGAGCCACTGCCAGCCAAGCTTCAGCTGTCTGACACAAGCGCTCACATATACTCTGGTACAATACTCATAACCACAAGCTGTAGTTACTCCAAGGCGCCTGAGTCTAGATCATGGCACCTCCACCACCGTGCTTGACAGTGGCTAAGAGCAGTTTCTGCTACAATGCTGTGTTTGGGTTTCTCCAGACACGGTGCTGGACTTTAAGGCCAAATGGCACTACTCTGACCTCATCTGTCCAGAGGACATTGTCCCAGAAGTCTTGGCACTTGTTCAGATCCAGTTTTGTGAACCTCAGTTGTGCTTTTTAGACAGAAAAGGTTTTCACGTGGCGAGCTTTCCAAAAACACGGTAGTGGCTCAGTCTTCTTCTAATGTCATGGACTTTAACATTTAACTGGTCAGTGAGGCCTGTATGCTCTGAAATGTAATTGTTTGTTTTTTTATTATCTTTCTTTGTCTGAGCATTGGATGATCTGACCGTGAGGAATATTTGCTGGTACGTCCACTCCTGGGAAGATTGGCAAGCATCTCAAATGTTTTCCATTTGTGAATAATCTTTTTTCACTGTAGAACATTGACCCCAAAATTGTTCAAAGTGGTTTAAAAACATTTCCAAATTGATATGCACCAACAACAGCCCCTCTTTGACTACTGCTTATTTCTTCCTCTTTTGGCATTGTGTGAACACTGACCTGAGTAACACAGACCAGTAGACTGCTGAAATATCTGCTTTTACACAGGTCTGATACCTGCAGGTTCTTAAATCCTGTGTAAGTATGAGGGGGTACTTTGTCTTGCCCACATGATTTTTGATAAATAAATGATGGGCAAAGTGATGAAAAGTTAACGTTGTTTGTCTGAGGTTGTATTGACCTACAACTGAGGTTTTGCACAAAAGAAAACACAGGTTATAAAGTGGGGGTGTTAACATGTGGACATGATTGAAGATTCAGGTAAAAACAGAGGTTTTTGTGACTTTAGTTGAATGTTTCAAACTCACAAAGGGAAAGAAAAAACAGCAAAAATGATTAAACTATGTGCCAAGTTCCACTTTTCCCGTGTCTAAATCCACCCCCCCCCCCACACACACACACACACATACACACACCCTCATTTTCACATCAAGACACAACAATGTGCCTCTTTAAACGCACTACGTCAAAAATGCTAATTTCCTAAATGTGTTTCCCCGACTGCGTCCTGACGAAGGTGCATTTTTCTCCCCCCAACTCAAACACTTTCTTTGCCTCCAACTCGCTCCGTTGAAAATTACACACAGCCTTGTTTTGCATGCAAACATGCCTCACTTGCTCAGGGAAATTTTATTTGTACGCCGTCTTTCCTGCTAATGCAACAAATGAGAAATGGCGATCCGAGCCTCGGGAAATGCTCTGGCCCGGCAACCGGCGCTGTGATGTTTGAGCATAAGCCTCTCCTTAAAAAGAAAAAAAAAGGCGTGTTGATTCTCCATACCCCAATATTGACCGACCGTCTCTGTTTGATGTATGCACGCCCCCCCTCAACACACACATTCATTAGACTCCCCCCACTGCCGTGCAGACCCAATGTTTGGGCTTAACTTGTTAGTTCTGCTTCTGGAGTAGTTGCTGATGCCCCGAGATATTAGTGTACGATCGACTGTTGTGATGGACTGTCTGTCTGTCTGTCTGGGTGACGGGTGCACTGCAGCATCCACGTCCAACGTTTCAGCAGCTCTGGTGTGTTTTTCCCGTCCGCCATCGAGCATAAATATGAACTCCACCTGCAGATATCAGGATGAAATATTCTTCCCCATGAAAGAGACAGATGGGCTTTGTCGTTTATCAAGTGCAAGAGTTTAAATTAGAGCGCACACACTCTGATGAGCTTGGTTAATTTCACATTTGGAAATGAATACTAAATCTACTTTTGGCTTGTTAACATCCATTAACTTCTGACACAAACAAATTGGGTGATGCAGCTGATCAGATTTGCTTAATTTGCTTTGATTTGACTAGTGGAAAGGTTTGAGTCACTTAAATGAAATAAAAACACCTAAATTGAGTTTCAATTTCAATATTATTGAGGTTAATTGGGTTTTATGTTCATACGCCTTTGAACTGGGGATCGGTGGGAAAATGAAACAATAATTCACGAGTCGCGAGGCCGCTGCTCGAAGCAGCTACAGGTGAATGAAAAACTGCTGTAAAAGACGAACGAGCCAAACATCAGCCGGTTCCCAAATGACATGACGAAAGAATCCCAATTCGATTTCCATTTTAAGCAGATTCAAAGCAACAATTAGCAAAAAGCAAAAGTTTGGGCCCCCACTCTGCCTTCCCATGTGTTTCATACTTTGCTTCGAGGTTCGAGTTCCTCTTTAAGGATTTGTCATCGACCCGCCCTGCGTTATATTCGTTTCCTTTCTGTCCGACCTGTGAGTGTGCGTGCTTGTTGTCAATATGAACTGCGATTGACATTGTGGGCGTGTCCCAGCGGGGACTAAAACTCATTTTTAAAGCACGGTCAGAACTAAAGAGTGTTTCATCTTCAGTTGTGTTTCAGTCCGGGTCACGAAGACATATCAGATAGAAATTAGCATTATTTTTAGTTTTGAACTGAAATAGAAAGCCGCGTGTCACCGGGGGTGAAATTAGCACCTGCTCCCTGCCAACAAGCCCGACTTTGTACAGTACAAGTGACAATAAAGACAAGATCTCGCTACACAGAGCCGCCTCTGTTCTCCTCCGGTGGGACTGAGTGGCGTTATTAAAGCAGAAATTTCTGCAGATAGGTATCTCCCTCAGATAGAAGATAATCCCCGCTGAGGCTCGGCGCCAAGAAGCTGAGAGCTGCTGCGCGGTTATCTCACCGGGAAAATATCCGTGTTTACTAAAGTGGCTGAACAGTGTAAAGCTAATTACTCTGAACTAGGTCAGAAATCTGCAACTGAGTAAAGACTAATCAAACTGAATATTTAATGCACATTCCCCTGAAAAACACACACACTGGGTTTTTACCTTGTGCCTAAACTCCTCTCCGACTTCCTGCGCGCCTGTAATTTGTAAATCAAATCACCTGATGAGGGTTGTGCAGTCTGGTTGTGATAAAGAAGGGAAGAGGAGGGCGTTTCTATTAATAGATCAGTAGACTTGTGGCCTGCAGATGACAGGAAGAGAGGCCTGTCATGAGGAATGCCTTTGTTATTTTCCATCCAGGGAGGAAATTAATTTCTTGTGATTTTTCAGAAACGCTGCCCGCAGGCACAGGCGTTGGCGCTCCGAGGCTCGGCAACACAGAAGGACTCTGGCGAGTCCGTTGATGGTGTGAAGAGGACGCTTTTGAAATGTTTTGAAGACTGAACAGGTTGTTCAAAGTGTCTTCGTCAAGCCCAAGAACGTACTGAGGTTTCATTTGATGTTGCTGCTGGAGAGCGATGAAGAGGTCCTCTCAGCTTTGGACGTGGCAACTTTTCCACGATGGAGCCGGGAAGACGGGAGACGGGAACAGCCAACACTTGTTCGGCAAACAAGATTCAGCCCCTTCATAACCAAGTCTTTACGATTCCTGACTGAAAATGACAAACCTGATTAAAATGGGTCTACAGTACTTCTTGGTACAGAAATGTCTGCGCTTTACCAGGACAGGAAAAAGCAACTTCCAGCTATCCGTCATCTACATCTGCCACTTCCTGCCCAGGGTGGTGGGGGCCAAAACAGTTGAAAATATCTAATATTGAGCTCCTCGGTGTGTCTTTGGGTTTTTGTCAAGGCCACATCTCAGGAATGCTTTAACAGGTTCAGATTATTCACACCTCTAGGAGTCCTCGCAGCCAGCTGAATCAGCAGTATGTTCTCGAGTCCACGTCACCTGAGCTCTTATCCGGTCTGGACGAGGCAAGATCGTTCTCAGCAGTCCTGGTCTGGTACCCTTCTGCCCCCAAAAGGAACAACTGAGAGATCAGACACACCAGCAGTGATTTTGATTTGTCACGGACACTTGGGATTGTGTGAATGCAGTGGAATGTTTCACTGGAATATGATTCATGGTGGCGGAACATCAAACATTAGACTCAATTCAGAATTGGCTGCAGAAAGTCACGTTGTTGTTTGTTTGTTTTTGTCATCCTTCATTTGCGAGGTCGGTTTTTCAGTAATCATCCTTACCGCAGTGTGTTCTGGGAACTTTTGTAATCCGTCACATTATAACAGGCTTTCTTTTATGTTTGTGCAGTCCAGCAGCCGGTGAAATCACCTGAAGGAACAGATGCATCTTCACTGGTAGAAGGACGCTGAAGCTGGAGCTGCTGAAGCTGGAGCTGCTGAAGCTGGAGCTGCTGAAGCTGGAGCTGCTGAAGCTGGAGCTGCTGAAGCTGGAGCTGCTGAAGCTGGAGCTGCTGAAGCTGGAGACACAGATGAAGACCAAGGAGGACTGGGTTGAAGCTGAGTTTTTTCCTTTTCGTTTGCTGTGTGTGTACACATCCGTGTCATGGGCCCCTGGTACCAGCGGCGTTTGTGGAGAAGGAAGTTAAAAGTTTAGTGAAGGTTTGTTCGTGCTGTAACGGGCCCAAGTCTGAAAAAAATACAACAAAAGATCAATATGGAGCTTTGATGGATGAACTTGCAGCCCGGTTTATTTGTCATGCCTTTTAAACCTTTTTTCCTTGATTCAACCGGCTTTAATTGGCATCGAGGTTGGAGCAGGGTGGAGCTGCGCACACCGGAATTACAACGTCCATTACCATGATAATAAAACGGGTCCACTCAGTGAGGAGACCATGTGGTCTATGAAAGCACGGCCAGTTCCGCCAGCTCTTATTGGTGTAGTCTGGTTTGGCTGCGGATCCCCTTGTTCTTGGAACCGGTATCAAATGGCACATGAACACTATAATCGGAGCAATTTTCCAAACATCTTCAACTTCCACCGCACAGAAACAGATCCAGGAGTGCGGCAACAAAACTGGGCCGCGTGTCAACTTCTGATTCCAAAACGTTAATGATCTAGATCAAAAGGAGCCTCAGACACGACGTGCTTTTGTGTTTTGAGAGTCCTTTTCAAACGCTGCCTTTGAAGGTTGAACACATGCCCAGAAATGGTTTGATTAAACAGGTATGTGGGATGGTTAAACATACTGAAGACACTAATTACGAGTGAACGCACCACGGTGCGGGGCTCTGGATGAGGATGTGGAGGAAAGGCCGCTGGGCTCGGGCATGAAAAAAGAAAAAAAAAAGTGCATTTTGAGTCTGAGCAGATCCAACAAACACAATCTAGATTATTTCATATGAAATTAATGTCATTTGCCTAATTTCCATCAGGAATAGGGAGACTTTTCCGCCCTGCAGCTCACTGCATGTCAGCTGCCGTGCAGAAGAGAAGCACTGCCACTAGTTCACTTCAGGATTGAAGCAGACAAAACCCATCGTACAAAAAGAAGAGAAGACCTATGAATGATGTTTTCATTTCGTCTTCCCTCGGCGGGACATGAGACACTTCTGTCAACACCTGCAGGGTTGGTGATGATCCCAACCGGAATGAGAATCGAGGCGACCGAGCCGGAAACAAACTTTTACGGTTAAAACACCGCTACCACTTTTATTCCTATGGCCTTTGTGTAAAAACGTAATAATAAACCAGTCCTCCATTTAACCCTGGCTATCAGCCTTCAGTGGAGGTGACTAGACCTCATTCAGGCAGCTCCAGCTTTGCTTCGCCGCCACAAACCCACCAGCACCAAGAACTGGTCCCGGAGCTCTGCTGGTCCTGGTTTCAGCTGTGGCGGCGCTCGTTTGGGAAGTCGGAGCGACGCTGCTGAAACGAAAAGGGCTGAGACGTGCTGACGTCAGCGGTCATCTCAGGGGACAGAGAATGTGGCGTGATGTCAGGTTGGGTGGAGTTACACATGTGGAAGCTGGACAGGTTCTGGTTTGACTCTGACGTCACGCGACCCAACAAACCTGAACGGCTAAAACTAAATGACAGGGCCGTCTTAAGTTAGAGGTTTTTATTTGGTGAACCTCGGATACGCAAATAAAAGCTCTCAAGGACAGAAAACGTCTTTTTGTTCATTGCGGATCCCCTTTAAGCGCATGTGATTGGCGTGGATGACGTGGATGAGCAGCCCATGAAGCCCGGCACGCACCCAGGAGGCCTTTGACCTTTGCTGCCATCTTTTTGCTCCGGCCGTGATTCGGGTACCGAGCGATGACGTTTTGTAACTGTGAGGTGTTTACAGTCAGGCTCGACCGCCAAAACTAATTCGACACGAGAAATTACACTAAAACACTACACACGATGCACAGATGTGTAATTATTTATAGCGCGCAGCCACTCCGAGTTAAATAAATCATAGGTGAGTTCCTCGTCTGACTACTCTTGGCATTTGACTTTGGTTTAGGTCCCTCTTTGCACGATTTCTCTGCTGTGATGTGGACCGAGAACACTTTTGACACATTTCTCGAAACACACTTCTAATTTGTCCCTGAGGCGCTGGTTATGACGCGAGCTGACACCGAGGTCTGACAACATGACTTCTTTCCTCCTCTGGCCAGAGCTGCGGCCTCGCCCGTCTCCAGACCGGAGAATCGGGGTGTCTTACGACTGAGTTGCTCCCCTCCCTCCCCTTTTGGGACATCGGTTCGAATTAACGCCAGCGCCGTCTGGTTCTCAAGGCACCGCCGCTGACAGCTCGGAGCGCTCACACACACCAGGTGCTTGTGTCTCTGCCGAGGTGTCCATGACACCTACCTGTTTTTTAGCCCTCAACCTGTCAAGGGAGCCAGATTTAATTAACGTAATGATCAAAGCAGGAAAAGCAAGTTCAGCCCTGAGGTGGTAATCCCAGCGAGCTCGCTTGCTAATTATTTAGCATTAAGGTAGACGGCGCTTATGCATACATGACTACATCAAAGATTTGATTGGGGTTTGGTTCGTTGCAACAGCAAAGCGCCCGGAGCAGCCGGTTGTGACATGAAAACATCAGTGCGGATAAATCTGCTGGTGTAAAGCATCCCACTCTCAGCCACCAGGTAACCTTTCTTTATCCTCTCTGACAGCGCTCGTTCACAGCAAACATCAGCCATGTGACTGAGAGTGAAGGGACGCGGGGGCACTTCGGGGACGCGATGACGCCGGAGACGGAAGTTTTATTTTCGGGCGCCAGGAGGACAGGATGAGCCCCGCCCTGACCGAGGTTTAAGGTGACCATGAGGGACAGCGCGCTGCTGCTGTGACTCGTCAGCTGAGCCCCTCTAAGGGGAACGTGAAAATTAACAGATGGATATTAAAAATACATTAATTAATAGCTGTAGAGCCAGCGTGCACAGAGGCAACAGGAATCGGATTTAATAGTTGGCTCCCATTTTTCATCTTACACATAAATACATTTAAATCGTTTCTCCGTCAAAGCTCTCATTCAAAGACAATCTTCCATAAACAACAAAAACATACATTTTTTTTGCTGTACCATTATTTGTTTTTTTACAAAAAAAGACAAAAGTCACGTGGGCAACACTAAGCAGCCCCGTGTGGCACCTTCAGCCGCAGGACCAGAGGTCTTTTCCTGCGTGACTTCGTTTTGGTCCGTTTCTCTTACGGCGTTGCTTCGGTTCGTGGAGGTTTGGATCCGTTTATGCGTGTGCGAACACACACCTGCTGATGAGCACTTCATCCAGGCCTCATCAAGCCTCAACATTCATGGCAAATCTTACAAACCGAGAGTTCAAACGTTCCCCCTACTGGACCACGCGTCAGCTTAGACTAGACCTTCCACACCGACTACCCACAACAATCTACTTTTGCCTGGATCTCCATGGCGACTCTGTCCCTGCAGAGAAGGTTAGTTGAGGGTTGGAGCTCCGGCAGTTCCCATTTTCAAATGTCATTTTGGTAGCAACATCTGAAAGATTTGATCAGAATGAACGTAGGTCAACGCTGGACACCATCATAGCTGAGTACAAGCAAGATGAAGCCGGTAGCTTTGGTCACTGAGGTTCGGTGGGTGTTTTTTCCGGCTACTCGCTGCGGTTATTCATTCTGCCCATTCTGAAGATATGTGCCTCGATTAAGTGGCAACTCTTCTCTGAATCAAGCAGAAAGAACATTGGGAGACCCCACTTAGCAGGGTTTGTGCCAGCAGTTTTTTTGCTTTTGCCAAAGAAAAATGTTCCTTTTCTCTCTCTGAAGCCGTTTCAATGAAAAAAATAAACAATTCTTAACTTTTTCGGCAGTTACGGCATCAAATTGCATAAAAAGTTGTTTTTTTCCCACAAGTTTACATGTGTGATACGGGGTTGCCATCCCTGAGGGCGTCTGTGGAGGTTTTCATCGCAGATCTGAGAAAGTCTCGGCGTATTTAAAGCCGCGCTTACAGGAACGAATCACCTCTTACTGGGTGCCACAGTCTCCGTTCCCAAAGACAAGACCAAGTCCGAGGATTAGGAGAAAACTCCCTCTGCCCGCGAGGCATCCTCTGCTTGATTTGTGGAGCAACAACTTCCACGAATCTGCTTCTGAGTCTTCTTCTTTTTGTTTCTTTATCTGTTCATCTCGACTCCTGTTGTGGCTGCAAAAGAGGTAATAAGCAGAGATTTGGCTACAGATTTAAGAGATTTCCAGGATTGCTGCTCGACCGTCGCCGGTTTCGAACTGAAGGGCCGTTCTGTGCTAAAAAGCAGCGCAATTATGAGTTAAATGAATTCTGAGGTCAGCGGGGTTTGTTGTCTCGTTGGATGAGTAAAAGCAGGCCCTCGGCGTGGCCGGGTCTTTCCCCTCCGGTGTACGACATGAATAGACAAGAAAAGAACAGCCTTCCAACTGACACACAGGGCTCTCATTGAATCATGTGAACGAAGACAGGGGAATTTCTGATAGCACCCATCTCTGTGCAGAGACGTGAAGACAAAAGCCCTCAGTGTCTGCTGTCTGAAGCGGAGATGTACCTCCAGGCACTGCCAAGTGAAGGAGGGGGGCGAGAGAGAGAGAGAGAGAGAGGGAGAAAAGAAAGACAGGACGTACTGGTTTTGGGACCTGGGCAGTCGCCCATTGTTCAGCTTGAAATGAAAAAGCCCGCTCCGCTGCTGGGGCCCCCAGTAACCTGTTCACCAGCAGCTGGTGACCACCTGTGGAGCAAGTCAAATTAGCGAAGGATTCCTACGGTTTCTGTTTATTGTCTGCAGGTTTTTGTGCACAACTGCGCTTTGGTCCCGCGCGGCGGTGCTGGAGGTCGGCCGACCGGCGGGACGGCCAGTGGCTCCCCAGAGCCTTTTTGTTTTGTTGCTCAAATCATCAGGTTTCTTTCTGTTTTGGCAAAGCGAGAGCACCGCTCATGTTATGTTTGGCCGCTATCAAGAAACAAATTATCAGTATTCTTTAGATCCATTTTCAAATCGTGTTGAGCAGAATGAGCTTTCCGGGGTTTCGGAACAACCTGACCAGGACTCTGCAGCTTTTGCATGACTATCCTTAAATCTTACTAAAAAAAAAAAAAAAATGGATAAAGATGAGCTATGACTTCTGTCCATTTTGCTTCAAATTATCCAATTTGGTCTTTATGAGATCCAAAAGCCTGAGAGCCTAAAATTCCTTTTTCATCCGAACAAGAGATGCTCTTGTTTGCTGCAGCAACCATTCGTCACAGAGATAGAAAACAGATATTAATCATGGTTTGGACACACCGAGGGGGAAAGAAAAAAAATCACTTATGGCTCACAACAAAATGAGTCAGTATTTCAAAACTGCAAAACACGGTGGCTCTTTGTGTCCACTTCCCGTTCCCAGGAATGCGGCTCGTCTTATGACTCGAGGTGGGGTTGGGGAGGTGAATGACATCACCGGTTGGGCTCACATTTGAATTCTGACACAGTGGCACCTTGTGTTTCTATTCGTGCCCCCCCCACCCTCAAACGTCCCTGCCATCCCCTCTCTGAAGCCGTGATTGTGCTCGGCTCTGCCTTTTCTTTCCCCCTCAAAGAATACCTCCTTTTCTCGTCCCTCTCTGAAGCAGCTGCCTGCGTATGAAGTGGAGAAAATGACACTCCATCTCATGATGAATGGTACTTGACCCCTGGAAGCCGCTCCTGTGGGGCTCCCACATTTACATAAGCCAGGAGATCTCACGCACTTGTTTACATCCGGGAAAAACAAGCGACGTGAACCAAGGTGCTGCAAATGAAGATTAAATATTTGTTGATCAACCTTTCTGACGCCTTTTCCCCGTTAGTTTGACACGCATATCCGCGCTGGTGGGGTCGCCTCACCGAGAGCCCCTTTGTTACATGATTAATTACCGCCAGTAACGGTTATGGCGGGATTAACAATTAGCTGGACCCGTCAAACAGTCAGTCTAAGATGGCAGACTAATTGAGCGGCTGGTTGGCCATTGTGTCCCAGTTTAAGGCCAAGGAAGTGGGGATGGCTCACAAGCCTTTCATCTCTTTTCCAGGCCTAATACCGTGGCAGACAACGGCCCTGCTATCAGGAACAAGGAGCCTGGGTAATTTTTCATGAATATTCATACGTCTCCTCCGTTCACAGTGAACTTCACAAAGTTACCTTCATGGTGCATGTTCCGGAAAGTCAGTCGCTCTTTTTCTGCCACCAAATGTTCTTCCACACTAGAAGAAGTGGCACGTGTAGTCTGGCTCTTAGTCTTACGACTGTTAATAAAAGTGAATGTTGTGCCATGTTGTGAAGGTGCGGTTTAGACGGAACGGTGCGATGCGTTAGATGGTTGCTGCTGGGTTTGGCTGACTTAGTCTCAAATGTGTGCTGTCGCCACCGAAAGACACCAAAACGAGGACTGGAGCCGCACCGGGACCCATGGGTCCGGTTCGAACCATGGGTCAGCAGCGCTTCTCGTCTTCACAAAGGTCCTAAACCGAAATCCTGTAAACACTCTTTACAATACGGTTACTAACCATTCTAATTTACTAATGTAAATGTAGTGAATATAATTACATCAACAAATAACAAAAGGCTTGACAGAGGGACATGTGGGACATGTGGGGCATGTGGGGCGAGCTTAAATCCAGTCTTAACGGGTCTAAACAAAGTTCTCTCCGTGTTTTCCACCGTCACCTGGGGCGCTGCTGCTCCTAAACAGATTTGACTTTATTTGAAAGATTCAAGGTTTGATACCGGAGCTAGTCAAACCACGTCCCGGTTTATGTGATGCAGGATGTGTTGGGGGGTGATGGGGGTGGGGCGTCCAACTCCGCCCGACAAAGAAAAAAAAAGAAACTCAAAGTTTCTTACGTGCCAACATTTGTTGAAAAAAAAAAACCCGGAGAAACCTGGAAGTAACTTCCTCAAAGAGCTTTTAGCCGCGGTGTCCATGGGAAGAACCCCAGCAGAACAGCTGCGGCGGCGAGTCATGGCTGCGTATGAAAGCTTTCTCCTGGAGGCGGGGAGGCAAACGACTTGATCGTGAAGAAAGTCAATTGTTCCCCTGCTGAAAGGCGAGAAGCCCAGGAGGAGCGGCACCATAGTGAGTGCGACATATCAAAATATTTGACAGACTTCAGCATTATGAAAACCCTTTTTTCCTTCTTCTGCTCTCAGAATGGGAGGAGGTTTTGTTTTTCCACCCTCCACCGACCTGTCACACTCCCATCAGACCCCTGACTGGCCCGTGTCATTGTTCGGGCCCAGAGGGTTCAAAGCGGGCCCTTCAGGAGCCGCTCAGTGTGCGCTGACACCATGTAATGAAATTAGCAGTTGTTGCTAAACAGGTTTCAATCAAAGAGTCGGAGCCAAGACCTAAAGCCCGCTGTTCATGAATCACCTCTTTCACTGACTTATGGCACAGCGTCTGGGACATTGTTGCTGCCGTCGGCGAGCCGTCATTCAGCCAGGTAGTCCCACCGAGTACAAAAACACGTCTTCAGAAGGAGACCTGGCTGAGAGCGCAGCCCCGGCGACGATTCAAGCGGCACAAAGGGGCTCGGGAAAACTTTAACAAGTTAACGGCTGTAATTAAAGTGAAGGGAGAGGCTTTCAGTCACCTACTTTCAGTGTAATCGTGCCTCTAACTGCAGGATCAGGAACCCGTTGATGATCGAAGAATCACTAACCAGTCGTTTTCTAGTCATTCAGTTTTTTCAGAAACTGAAGCCAACCAGGAAGTACGGAAAGTGCAGCTCCTCCAGTGACCACTGGGGGTTGACTCCACCGAGGAGTCGGTTTCCTCTGACCTGAAAACATCCATTTACAGCTAAAATAAACATATTTACAGCTTGCATAACACGTACATTAGAAATGTGGGTTTTTTTGGGACGGTTGCATTTTTAGCGCAGCTCTCATCAGATTAGAGAGTATTTAGGAAGCATAAGTGTTTTTTCATTTAAAGATCATTTCGGTTGTTCTGCTGTCAGATGTTGGCCCGGAGGACGTCCTCCAGCTCACTGGATGCTGGCCCTGGTAGTCGTCACGCTGGCCTGGACCCTTCCAGATTGACTGACTCCACCTCCAGACAGTGGTCCACGACCTTCACCTGGACCTCCTGGATCTGATGGAGCTCCAAAAGGAAATGTCTCTAGTGACATCGCAGGCTCTTTCTGGTTCTGACTCTTCAGCGCCGTATTTTCACGGCCTCTTTCATCAGCAGAGTGGATCTTCGTTCTTAACACGGCTGCCTGTTTAATTCTTCTTTTGCTGTACTTAGTCCTCTGGTTCATTTTCAGATATTTTGGAAGTGTAAATCTTACATACAGCAGCTTTAATGCAGCTCAGGCTCGGCGGCGTGAACAACGGCGCCGGCAGCTCGCTGCTGCTTCACGCGAGTGTGTGATGCATGTGTTTACATGTGTGCATTCATGTGTCTGGGTGATTCATGTGTTTATTCTCACGTGCGCGTGTGCGTGTGCGTGTGCGGTGCGTGTGTGTGTCCTCCCTCCTTCTACACACACACCTAAAGTGATTGCTTTGAATCGCCGACTCTCCTGCTGCTAATTTATTTGCGCTGGGCATTATGGGAATTAATGTACCTGACATTCAATGACAACAGGCGGTGCTTTGTGGCCCCTTTTTTACATTTCAACACGTCCTGCTGAAAAATGTCCATCTACCTTGCTGAAAGGAAGAAAGGACGCACACACAGGCGGCAGGCGGCGTGCGGCGGGCGGCGGGCGGCGGAGCTCCTGGTGCAGGAGGCTGTTAGCGGAGGCTGATGATAGTAGCAAAACATTAACATAATAATTAGTGTCTTGTAATTGTTTCATTAAAACCAGTTGTTCCATTTCTCCTCTTGTTCTCCCAGAAGACGCGAGACGGAGTTTGGACGTCGGCCAAAGAGAAGCTTGGGTCTGCGTTTGTACCCGCTCAAGATGTTTGTCGGCTCGCCGGGGAGACCGCCGGCGGGCGGCGGGCGGCGGGCGGCGGGGCCGTGCCGGACATCCGGCACGATTGGAAGCTGCTTCTTCAGGCTCTGTGATCGGACTTGTCCGAAACCAGATCATGTGCTGCACGAAGTTACTCAATAATGAACTAAATCCTGTACATTATGTCAGCTCCTTTAAAAGGTCACAAAGCATAATCGCTGTGAAAGCTGGCGGTTCATTTAGAGCCGCAAAGCATACACAAGCACGCACGCACACGCACGCACGCACACGCACGCACGCACACACACACACACACGCACACACACACTCCGGTTTGAGCCAAACCCTCATTAGCATTTTAAAGAGGAATTCCACTCGTTTACCGTTTAGTACCTGCCAGCCTGCATTTGTGAGCGCAGGCGACTCTTTTTAAAGCCGCCGACTGAGGACGTGAAACCTGTGATGCCATTTACATTTAAATTATACAGAGGCTACAGTCCACAGAGTGTGTGTGTGTGTGTGTGTGTGTGTGTGTGTGTGTGTGTGTGTGTGTGTGTGTGAGACAGCGTGATTGTGCAGGCAGACAAAAGCTGATTGAGATTCATTTTCCATGTATAAACAGGAAAACCCGCGCCCTGAGTCACGCTTTCTGCTCCCCTCAGTTTTAGTTATTACTTTGAAGGTTCAATTTAAGAGTCGAAGACCTTGTGTCACGTCTTTACGTTTTCTGGGCCACTACTATTAAAAGAAAACAAAAAGCACGTGTTAAAAGTGGAATAAGTTCCCATTTCAATAAGAATGTGGCATTTTATTGGTAAAAGTCACATCCTGCTCGCTAGTCTGAAACAAACCAGAAAGTAAAGAAACTGCAGTTCCTCTTTTGACCACTAGAGGAGGGATCCAAACGTGAGTTCATCTTCACTGATGATGTGCAACTTTACAGCAGAAATGAAGATATTTTCAGTCTAACTGGGAAAAAAAACAACTCTTGACACTATGACAACAATCGTTGGGGTAAAAATCTGTAAATTCATGCACAATTAGGGGCGTGGTCAAGTTCATTTATACTGCTATAGATACAACTGTGTTTGCATTCCAGTAAAACCTCATTAAATAACTATTCTGAAGCTAGAACATAAAAAAATAAACAAACAAAGAAATCTGTCATTTAATTGCCTTTTCTAACACCTGTAGGTAGAGCTTAGACCCACTACAGTCACGTGATGCAGACTTTTCCACATGTTCATGAAACATCTGTGGACTCGAACCTCACTTCAGGAAAATGGGAATAAAAATCACACTACACACATGCCAACAATGCACACCCAAACAGCTTCTGCATCGTCACAACAAACGTTCCGAACTGCGTTTCCATTTTCCCGCGGTGTTTTTGTGATGACCTCACGCACACGAGCCCTGGTAAACGCTGCTGTGGGTCTGCAGCTGCCTGCTCTCCACTCCATCAGCGCGTTGCAGCTTGCTGGCCAAGTGTTGGGGGAGGCAGGGGGTGTGGGGGGGTGACAGCCTGTGTCACACCAACGGATAGTTAGACACCACCGCTGGAGGGGGGCTTGACATTTACTGTTTTTTGACAAACCTCTGACGAGCGGCTCCCGCGGATCATTATCAAAGCATTTCTGTCTGGATAATCAAGATGAATGCTTCCGAACACGACCATGATCATTTTGTGGAGAAGCGACTCTCCAGGATCCAGAGCTGGATGAACGAGGGGGGGGGGGGGGTCTGGGCGGTTGCTGTATTAGTAGCTTAACATTTCCATTTTCCACAAATACGGATTTCTTGGCAGCGCCGACATAAAGCAACAATGTTTCTGTCAACTTATTGAATCTCCGACAGAGCGAAAGGGGCAATCTGGAGGCAGAGCGCAATCTAAAACATTGATAAATAAATACGGAGGATATGAATATGTTTGTTTGTTTGTTTGTTTGTTGGTGCTGCGTGTCAACTTAATCCCCGCTCGCCTTAGAAATCCCCCGAAGACTGATTGGTGTCATGCGCTGCAATTAACTCTGCGAGCGCCGTCTATACATCAACTTCCTGAACCCGGCGTGGAGCAGATGATGTGTTTGAAATTAGCACCATCCGCGGCCCCTCTAATATCCGATATTCAGAGAGCGCACGGAAACAAGTTTCAGAAAATCAGGTTCATTCTTCGGGGCGCGGCGGGTGGGAAGGGGCGCTGGCTTTTATTTTTCTACCTTAACTGATGGCCTGTTTGGTTGCGGTTGAAGCTCGGCGCCTCCCCGCCTTCAACTCCCCGCCCTCCCCTCCCGCGCCTCCGTGACATTATGAGCTACGAGTCGCTGTCGCAGCCTTCAGAAAGAGGTCAATTATCATTCTATTCACAATCATTCTTGACTTCTTGGATTAGGAGAAACACTTATTTGCTCACATGGTCGAAGCGGAGCAGCGCTTCAGCTGCGACTGAGCTGCACTTTTCCCGTTTCATTTGCAGTTCCTCCGTCGTGTGAGTGAAAGCGTCCTCGCACATGTACACTGTGTTTGAGTGTGTTTTTGATCGCACTAATCCTGTTTACTCCTCCTCTCCTGGTTTCACATGTACCTTCTCCACTTCCAGGCGTATCCAGAGCGGAGAGCCGGGCCCTGCCCGGGAAATCCACCCCCCATATCCCCCACAGTCCCTCTATTTTTGATTCCCTCTATGAATTTGGAAAACACAGCAGCAGCAGCAGAGTGAGAGCTGAGAAATTACCAGAACTATCAGGGCCATTGACAGGCCTCCCCTCCAGTCAAACGGCCCCCGCCCCTGCAGACTACGGGTCTAGCAGATAACCAGCAGGGAGCAGGAGATGCATTCGTAGGAGTGGGACAGCGGAGTCGCACTTCGAAAACGGGATTTGGCGAGGTCGAAACTTGTGCTGCGGCTTCTTCAAGTTTTTGTTTGAATGACCACATGCGGCAAAAATGTTTTCCACTGATTCTGCCTCATTTTCAAGAAGCAAAATGACTAATTCTTTGTTATTTATTGTGCAAAAACATAAAAATTGTGGGTCTTGGTGCAACGGTAAAGGAAACACGTCTCTGTTTAAATATTAAACTGAGTTAAAATATTATTAAATACTTTTAATCGATTCTACAGCTCCACCCCACGGACTGAAAAACAAAAACTGTTCAAACTGAATCTCCACCCCCCCAAAACCCCCATGTCTATGAAAAACTGTTTCTTTTTGTTGTTATTTAATAACACAATGCCTAAAAGGAGCGACAAAAGCCATGGCCTTAGTAAAGAAACGGTTATTCACATTTTAGTGGAAAACATTCAAGACGGGATCTTCTCAGGAGTGGACTGGACTCCAAGATATGACTGTGCAGCGCTCAGACAAGAACTAGACAAGAAATAAATGAAGCCTGCACACCTCGCCGAAGACCATGACGGCACAATTAGAAGACGTTGTTTGGAAGTTTGTTTGGAAGAGTTTCCAGGAGGAAACTGCCTGATGCATCAGAGCCACATCTAGAAAGAAGAACCAAAGTCATCGCGTTAAGCCCAACCAGAGACCCTCCCTCCAAGGACGGTGCATCCAGATTTCTTTCTCTTCTGTCTAAATCTGATCAAACCACTTCTCTGACTGTCGGAGCTTGGTTCTGTTGAAGTTAGTCAGTAGCCACGTCATCTAGTCTCCAGGAACCGACTGTCCGATTCCCGCCATACATCCTGATGGTTTGGTCAAAGTATATGTTATGGTGAACGTGCATGTCTTGTAGATGATGATATTCGGAGTCGTTCGTGGTTGCCCTGACCCACTGGCACTCATGCAGCCCCCCGACTGCCCGTCACCGGCGTCGGGGGACATCCTGATTCACATAAGCCATGGCTGCTCCTCAAACCCGCCGGCAGATGCTCCCTCTCTCCCTCCTCGCCAGCCGGCATCCTGCCTCCTGCCTCCTCTGACATGGCTGTGTGTCTGAGCGGCTCTGTCTGTCCATCTGTCCGTCAAGCTTTAGAAAACGCTAACGGGTGTTTAAAGGGAGCAGAGAGGTGTTTCGTTGTCGTATAGAAACCTGTACATCATATCTGAAACCGGAGGGGAAAGTGGTTCATGGGAGGCAATATGTTCCCATGAATCATTTACTGATGACGCGTTTCAGCGCCCACGTGGACTGATGAATGATTGATGGCAACATGTTGCCGTTCTCAGCCTTCTTCCTCTTTCTGGTTATTTAAAGGAGACAAATTTCAGGGGTGGATTAGTTAGAACTATTGGACGATTTTTAAAAGGAAAAACGAACAAACAGAAAAACCACAACAAATCCGGTTCAGGCCCCTCTGCTGCTGCACAGGGAGTTTCAGCCTCTTTCAGCGGTTTGTTCTGGTGTTCTGGTGTTCTGGTTTAGTTGCACTGGTCCGGTGATCCGGTGAAATCTGGCAAAATCAGAGGATGCAAAGACCAGAACCTAAATGTCAGTTTAAGTCTAACATAAAGCCACAAAGCTATGTCTAATTAGAAGAAGGTTAAACTTTCATGTGGGCGTGGTTGACACGTGTTATGATGCCCCCTTTTGGTCTATAATGGTATTGTTACATAGCGTGCCTTTAAAATCCCACTTAGAGAGTTGGGTTAGGGTTCATAAAGCGTGATGTGTTCGCTGCAACAAAGTCTTAATTTGCTTTGTGCACGTAGTTTTTGTTGTTTTATTTGAATTCAGTCATGACGACCCCTTACTTCATGATAAAAACAAATAGAAATCATGCTCATAAGACGTGTGCAGCCTTCATAACGTCACACTTCAGCTTGGCCAGCGGCTACTGGACTGAAAGCAACATTTTGACAGACTTAACACTGGTCCTTATCTGGTGGACTTCAGTGGAGGCTGGAGGACTCCAACATGCCAGATTTCACGGGAAACAAACGCCTGCTACGGACGGTTTCCAGCTCAGAATCTCCGTAATACAGTCACAGATTTTACAAACGTGAAACTTTCTCAACAACACACTTGTTAATGAATAAATCATACCACTAATGACTGCAAGTTTGTTAGTCTTGTGTGTATTTTTGTCCTCCTGTCGCTGATGAACCCTGGAAAGGGGCACCGGCCATCTGTGGTCTTAAAATGTGTGTGTAGGTGTGTGTGTGTGTGTGTGTGTGTGTGTGTGAGCTGTGGTCCAGCGTCCACAGGGGAGGCTCGGCTGTTGCCCCACTTTTCTCGCTCTCATGTCGGACCGGGACCATCTGACGGAGGTAAAGACCAGTGTCACATGTCTATATTTGGCCGCGGTTGCCGCGGCTGCCAGAGCTCAGCGCTGCAGTTGTTTTCCAAAACGCACGGGGCAATCGATGATAATGAGGAAGGACATTTTAATTAGGGCTGTCGCAACCTGGGGACGACATGCCGGCTCGCTTGGTGGGGGGCAGGAGGGAGGACGGGAGGGTGTCTGGTCACCATCACACCTCCTCGTGGGAGTCTGACTGGTGAAAATCTTGATGCATTTTTAGAGGGAAGTTAAATCAAATCTTTATAGATGGAATCACTTTGATGAAAATTTATTCACAATTTTATTTTGCAGTTTTTTCTGTGTAAAATAAGAGCAAACTAAAGCAAACAAATGTGAAGTAGCCTCAACGCCGCCGTGGTGCTCGGGCAGAACATGCTCTGGACTAAATTAGCTGATCCTGCTGAGTGGAAGTTCAAAAGCTCTCCCTGACCTACCTGGAAAGATTTCACTCAGTTATTAGTAAGGTGAGCCAATCAGGACAAAGTCCAGCTGTGATGCTTGTCATCCAGTTGCCGATTCCTGACCTGTTATGAGTATTTATGACTGCTTCTCTGCTTTCCAGCTCATTTATGGCGTAACGTAAGGCACAAAGAGTCCGAGGAGACGGCAGCCGCCCGCCTGCCCTGAAACATGGACACGGGTCAGGACGGCGGTCATCAGATGTTGTAGCATCCTGCTTGAAGACACTTCTGCAAACTCTAGATTTACATCTCACCACAGGTCACAGACATCGACTCACCTTTGGAGCCTTGCCCTAGTGGTCAATAGAGGAACTGCAAGTTTCCGGGCGGAGTCAGGTTCCTGACGAAACTGAATAGAATTCCAGCAACTGACCCATCGGTAAGCACCGCCCCTCAAACGCGGATAAGCCACTGCGTATCAGTTTTACAGGGACCAGGACTCGGACATCTGTCGCTTTTAGCTCCACAGGCAGTTACGGTTGTAAAACTGCAAACTACGCCGATGGATCGTCCACGGTAACAGTGACTAAAGGGGGCGTGTCTTCCCACAGGGTTAACAGGGGTTCACGAGCACTCTTTAGAGGACCTGTGAGTGACGTCACAGGTACGTCCACTACTTTCTCTTATATCTATGACCCGGCCTCGATGCGTTCTTCACAACCAGATTATCTTCTCTAATGTGACTATAAACCTCATCAGCTTTTTCTCTCACTGGGACGTGAAATGTTCACTCACCACAAGAAATGACCGACAACCGTGCACATCGCTGACATGCAGCTTGGACAAGGATTTTCCAGCCTCTCCTGCCATGCCTGCGGGTTATTATAAGCCATTTGCACAATGGGAAATCGAATGATGATAAAAAAAAGGGGGGAAAAAAAAAAAATCAAAAGAGGGCAAAAACTCATAACATAACATGAAATGTGTCCAAAAGTGCCTCCAGGAAAAGGCAGAGATCTGAAAATGAAACTCATTAAACGTCAAGTAGTTTTTGTAAGAAAGGAGAGAGAAGCAAATTCTGATGAACCCCGGAAATAGGGACGTTTGAGATGAAAAACTGATTGTCTGGTGGGAGATTCACGTGTTAATATTTACCGGTCTCAGACACCAACCTCTAATGAAATCAGGAGAAGAATAAACTTGAACTTTTAGATCGAAAGAGATCAGCAGCAAGAGCCAACTATAATCCCCTTTTGAAAATGTTTATGTATATCAGGGACACGCAAGAAAAATAAATTTTTCATGAACGCGAAAAAATTGCATTTTATATGCAGTGGCTATATGTGAGTGGTAGATGAAAACAAAGCAATAAACCCACTGCCACTCTATTTAATATTCACCCTACATCCCCAAGCAAAAGCTATACAAGGTGTGAGAAGAAAGGAACGCCACAGAATCACACCAGGAGAGCAAAAGTTGTGAATAACTGCATAAATTATCAGCTGTGGCACTGTGCATGTGCACAAACAGCAAAACAAATCCACGGCCCGATCCGAGCACTTCTTCACCTTATGAAAAATGAAAACAGGCTGGAAACCTGGAAAAAGCCAATGGCGAGTGGCGTACTTCTCGCTAATCAACTAAAGGGAACATCAGAAAGAATGGGTAATTTGAGACACAAAAAGAATAAGTAATTTGGGAGGCACGTACCCAAGTGGCCAAATTATTTATGCCTAATGGAACGGGGGTGTGTGCATTCATTTGCAATTAACCGATGTGCTTTATTACCTTTCACTGGAAAGCCTGGTGAACGCAGCTCGGAGTCCCGCTCTGCAACGCCGCTGATCGCAGGCTGAGGTGTGGAGGAACTTCCCATTGGAAGACGTGGAGCTTTGTGCTTCCGCTGTCGTGACCTCAAAGGTGAAACGAGATTTGGGTTCCTCAAACATGAAGACGTGTAACAAACTCACAGGTCAACTCCACAGGCGAGCCCTTCAGTGGGCAACAGCCTGCATAAAAAGAACTGGACAAGTCCTCTGTGATGTCACCGAGGAACCAAAGGCGCCGGCTGATCCAAAAATGGGCGAGCGTGCTGGACGAACACGCCTGGAGGCCGTTTGGCCTTGTGGACCACGGAGACATTAGGTTGTTTAGTTGGTTTTCGCATGACTCGCTCGTGCTCGTTGACCTTAGCTCACATCAATTCTGATCGAGTCGTCCATCCATCATCATTTGTCATTTTGCAACTGGAGTACTTCACCTTTTGAAAAATGACTGCTGGAACTGAAGCGGGAATGGTGGAGCTCGGATAAAGCACCAACAGGACTCCGGTAGTCGTCGCTCAGCTAGGAAACCGCAGCCTTGGGCTCCCGGGGTTCAACGGAGTCCTGGTATTGGCTTTCAACCATTCTGATCGATTCCAGCGACACAGGAACCTCTGAGCTGACACAGCTGACTGACCATGGCATCAGGGTTCTACGGTTTCATCAGAACTAGGTCCAGGGAGAGGTTCAGGACAGGTTAGTCAACGTGAAAGGGTCCATCTGAACTTGGAGGTTGGTTGGAGGTTGGCTGGAGGTTGGCTGGAGGTTGGCTGGAGGAGTCGGCCGCTGCCAGAGCTGGAGGCCGTCCTCCAGTAAGAGGACTGCTGCTAAGCTTCATCCTCCCTCAGACCTTTCCGAGACATCTCAGTGCCGGATGCGGAGGTCTGGTAGCACATCTGGAAGCACAACAAGCCACATTATAGCGCTAAGAATCTGAGGTGACGACAGCTAGTCATTAACATTACAGTCTACAATGCAGCTGTCACTCAAACCCCCCTCACTGCATAAATTTGTAGCTTTTCCATGATTTAACTCGATGAGGTACATGACAGTTCACTTGTCACGGATGTAAAATTTCACTATGAATACCAAAACCGATATGAGACGAGTCAAATGATTTTGACGCCCTTTCGGAGCCTCTAGTGGTCAGTTGATGAGCTGCATATTCAGTACAGCTACGTCTGTGAAGGCGACAGCTCCTCAGGGGCAACTAATTTCAGATGAAGCTCCAATCCAGTAACTTAGTTGATGCAGGAAGAAAAACTACAGTTCCTCAGCTAACCGCTGGATGTTGGCTCCAGTCCCGAGTCCATCTCCGTTACTGCAGTGAAACATGTGTGTGTTGTTGCATATAATGGTTTTACATCTGAGCCCAGGGCTCCAACTGCAACTCAAACTGTGCCAGAACGAAATGTTGTTAACCAGAAGACCTCAAGGAACGAGATGCTGTTCCAACATGTGGAAAAAGGTCTCAAAGTGGGCAGTCACCAAGTGTAAGTATGCGACGTGTTTCCAGCCAGGTCTTATATAAACGCTGGTTTTACAAAAGATGTGTGGTAGAACATTTAACTCGAGATCTGCTCTTAAGTAAAAGGCTTAAAGTTTGAAAAAAAAAGCCCACCACCTGAACCAGACCATCTGAAACCATTCTTCCACTTTTTAAAATAACCCAAATATACCCGTGTTTTTTAGCAGGAGGTACAAATCAGCATGTTTCAGGTAACAAACTGCTTCCCTGACTGTTGACAGAAAAAAACGTCCCTGCGCTGAGAGGCACATCTGCAGAAGTCGCTCTTCAAACATATGTAATGAGCCCGAGTGTTGGGGCGGCGCTGGCACGGCGTAGCAGCGCTGCGGTTGCGATTGGCTCTTTGCAGCCTGCATACCCAGAGGAGGCTCCCTTAAGAACAGATCTCCTGTTAAGTATGAGATCCCTGAGAGGAGAAGTGTTGGAAGGACTCTGGTTTCTTTAAATATACCGGCCCGTCTGGGGAATATAATGGTTTCCATATATAATTAAGAAGAATACGACGTTAGAGGCCTTATGTGTCTTTGTGCTGCAACTTAATGGCTGCAGCGGTTTGGCATGCGGCGCGCGGGGAAAACTGAGGCTTTATTTAGAAATACTCACCATGGGCAACATTTACATGTTAGATTGTGTTACCTCAGAGGAAGCTCTCAGAGACTGAGAACATGGAGAGCAATAACAGGACGCTTCAGCTCCATGAGAGAAACGCTTGCAAGCACCAGCGGTGATCACCGGGGAGGCCGAAGGCCGCAGGGAAGCCCAGAGGTATGAGGCAGCGGCCGAGTCCAAACTCAGAGAAAGAAGCCGGTGCTTGGCAGAACCCGCCCTGCGCTTGCACCTTAACGCTTTAAGCAGCAACAGACCCGCTGAAGAAAACAAATTTGTATTTATTTAGATCGCTGCAGTTAAAGCCACAAATCCTACTCGTATGGCATCGGACCAGGCTGTTTTTTGGTAGAAACAAGATGCCAGGATGAATCAAATGTGGCTAAAAGTGTAGATGTGGAGGTGGATAAGTAAGATACTGAAATAGGATTTATTAGTTAACCCTTCCCTAACGAGGCCTGTTTGGGGGTTTCTGCAAGAAAATGACATGTCTGATGGAACGTGAGGATTTCTAAGCGACAAATCTGGTATCAAAATAAAGGTAAGTAAGTAAGTCAGTAATTCTTATAGAGTCTAAAAACTTTAGTAAAGCGTCTCTTCAGTTATTGAACCAACGTTGGTTTTCCTGTTTTCCCTCTGAAGAGGGAAGTTCAGATGAGATTCCCCATCTGAGGAAGGACTGAAATGAAGATGCTGACATAGACGTGCTGTTTACACGCGCTCGTGAACGCGTCGCGGCCGCACGCGTATCCCGTGGTCGTTTGGCACCTCAGTCGTCAAAGTCGTCAGAAGAAATACATGAACTTTACGCTTTCGTTTTGCTCCCATCGCTAAACAAAACAATCTGAGAAGGCAACAAAAAGAAAAAGACTGATTTGTTTCAGAGGCTCGGTGTTGCATGAGTCAAGTGGAGTTTTGCACTGAAATATGATTTATGACGGGGGAACGTCAACGGTAAGAACCGAGACGGAGTTGGGCCGTAGAAAGTGAAGTTGATCTTTGTTGTTCTCAAGCTGCTGGCGCAGCCAGCGTTTGGCGATTATTACATCAAAACAATCTGCTGAAACTTAGCGTTCACGTTGCAGCATGCTTTTATTTATGGAACAGAACAGAAAGGTCACCAGCGCCAGTTCTGTTGCTTTTACGTCTCCACTTCGCCGTTTGGTGTTTTGTTTAGTTGGAAAAGTCCTTCGGGTTACAGTGCAGCTTTTATATGTATATTGTAACATGCTTTGTGCGATTAAAATGTGCTCGAATCATCTTTGTGTCATCTGTCGATGATTTAAACAAGTTTAGTGAAGGGTTGGTTCAGGTTGTAAAGGGCCCAAGAACTAAAACAAGTACAGCTGGCCTGTGAGGACGAGGTTAATGGACTACTTCTACACACCGACAAAACTGCACGTCTCAGAATATAAACATACATGACAAAGCGAACAGAAACACCAAGAACATACACATAAATATCATCTGACTCAAGCATGCAATGGTTTATGCAGCAACACCCGCTTCAAGATCACATATCCTGTACAAGCGTCTGCTCATCAGCCCTCCCCGGCCCTGCACCTCGTCATCTAAGTCACCACAGTCTGTAGTCAAACTTTAGGAGAGCTCCAGGGGTCCATTGGCAGGAAACAAGCGTTAATTGTGCTAATGAGCTTGTTTGGATAAGCCCTCATTTCTCCCTCCGTTCCCCCTCAGCGGCACGAGCGGCCATCTGACTTCCAGAAACGCCGGGTTATGTGAGACACACTTGGGATGGACCGGCTCTGACGAGCCCCGGCCGGGGTTTGGTGCGCGGCACGCCCGGCGCATCCATCACCAGTAATAAAACGGTGACACGGAGGCCGGCTCTCATCCATCATCACTCATTTGAGATACAAGTTTAGCTTCGGCGTGACATAAGTGAGGGATTATTGCCATTAGAGGCAGATCTTTTGTTTTGATGGCTCTTCTTAATAGGGTTGCATTAGGGGGAAGTCCTAGGGGCCAGTTTTTGGGTGATTAAGCAAGCAACACATTTACAATTCACTAATTGAGAGAACAATGCCAGGAACCTGAGAACGAGGAGCTGTAATGAACTGAGGCTCCCGCGTTGGCCTCCCGATTGGCTAAGGCTGCAGCTAATGCGCTCGCCGCTGAACGTTCTTCTGCTGCCGGACAAGAAGGTGATGCAGACGTGTTTGTGTTGATTTATAGAGCATTACAGCAGCGCCAATAAGCACGAGCGTGGATGAAAGACAACTTCAGACAACAGGTGAGTGGGTTCATTCAACTGGCTGGAAAACGAAGCATCATTTCCTGTCAAAGTCGACAGAATGTGGCCCGAAACGAAGAGTCGTATCTTTTACTTTTGTTTTAACTGTCTGAGTAGTTAAATGTATCCTTTGTTACGTAGCAGCTCATTAAAGAGCACAAGTTGTTGCTGAAAGGAACCTTGAAAAGTCACCACACTGTAAATCTTTGTGACTCCTGCGTTTCCAAAGCGGTAAACATGATTTATATGTACCAAGAAAGGCATTTTTCCATGAAAGTCAATACAAAGCAAGCAAAGTCAACAGGATTCCTTCAAACGAAGTGCACTCTGTTCTTCTGCTTGTGGTCTGGAAGCATGTTTTAACAATTATACAAAGAGTTTCACAAACAGAGGCTCTATGTGTTTTCTTGGTCGTTCCTTTTTGTTGTTTCTTCTAACTAAATCACGGTAGAAAATCCCCTTCTTCTCAAAATTGTGCATTGATGCTGGTCGTTACGCTCGGGAAGCCGAAGCTACGTGAGAAGAGGTTAACGCCCCAGGGATGTTCTCGCAAAGAAAAACTCCCTGTTCTCACCTGACATCTCAGTTTAAAGAGCCAGTTTTATGCTCATTTACAGCGCCACATTCATTTGCTTTCATTCTGGGAATCCAAAAGAGCATCTTTGTATCATCCACAGATCAGAATGTCCCTATTTTTATGAGCATTTTTTACAGCACATCCTTTTATAGCTCATCCTGGTTAGTTCGGGTCTATTTCAGAGCTCTTCTGTCTAAAAGCTCGCCTGATGCCAACGCCACCATCCAAAAGCCAATAGGAATCAAATGTGAGGTGGGAAGAACTACGCCGCATCTCAAGGCGTTCCAGTGGCTCGGCTCGGAAAACAGACACGAGTGCCTCCGGGAGACTTTGTTTAGGTTGCTAAAGCGAGCTGGCGAATTCGTTAGGATTAGTGGCGCATTAAAGCCTAAAAACGCTCATGGAGTTCATCCGCTCCGGACTTGAAAACACACACCGGTGTTGACAATGCACGCGAAGGCAGAGCCGCAACTTGCTGCTTCTGGACTCCAAACGATCTGCTTCTGTCCAGCTTCCCGGTGGTGAACCGGAGACTAAACCTACTTAGATCTTATTTCACCGTACTAGACAGGCCCTTAGGAACCATCGCTGGCCAATACGAGGGCGCCACGGCCGAAAAGCTAAGGAGGAGGCTCCGTAACGGGAGTTTCATGCAGGAAAAATGTTCATTGTTTGGGGTTAACTTATTGCTTGTCATTGCCAGAATTGTTTATTTCTACGGGCTGGATGTATTTGATTGTTCACAGTTGTTCCCCTCTCTCATGAAACGGGTCTGGTACCCCTCCCTTTCACACCCTTTTCCAGTGGTACAGAATATACCGAACCAATCACAAAGCTTTATGTAATGACTCACAGAGGAGTGTCCAAGAATCGCACATGTCCACTTCTGATGGATTCTGGTTGTGTTTATCCAGTGGCGTCCAGAGGCAGTTTCCTCCGTGTTCGCTGGTACCAGCCCCTGGAAATCAAAGTCAAATCCAGAGGAACGAGATTATTCTTTGTAACGAGGAGGAAATGAACAAAGGAGGCCAAGTAAACCAAACACAACCGAGGCAGGAAGCAAGTCAAGGAAAAACAGTGAAAAGGAACCAAATGGAAGCGAAAACTGTCCCTGACTGGCGTCATACTGTAAATATCACCTTCTCCTGAAGCACCTTATTTGTTCACAAGCAAGGAATGACAAGGAAATGTTCCTCAGCCATCCAGAGATATCCCCCGGCTTTGACGTAACGGTGGTATTGAAGAGCTCGACATGAAAATGCATTCACGGGCCAAGCTCTCAGCTTACATGGATTACTCTTCCCTCCATCTGCCTCGATGTTTCAAACTTTGGCTCTGTTCAACATGAACATCTGCTATTTTTAACTTTAAATATGACAGAGAACAAGGAAAAAAAATATTTACCCCGCTGGCAGGTTCAGGACCACTCGTTTAGAAGCCAATCATTCATTAAATACCTAACTTGCATCAGTTTGTTGTGAAAACTTAAACCCTCCAAATCACATAAAATGAAAACAGCCTTCGATGCTGGAAAGATCCCGTTTCCAGTGGTTTAAATTTTGGAAAAGGAAATATTTGCATTTTCAATTTACTCCTGAACTTTTCTGGGATAGAATCATGGCAATAACATATTTCTAGTCCAGGACGACTTTGTTCATATCGATTCAACACATTTGTGTTCCCTCAGCTTTGAATGTTTCTCAACGTTTCGCCTCCACTGAACGGTTTCGAAGCTGTAATGAGACGGGGACCCCGAATTACGATGGTCACGCATCTGTGATCATGGATCCAAACCTTCTGTGGCTCTTATGAAGAGTCAAGTTTGAAGGTTTTCAACTGGCGGGTCGCGGGCCCGTTTTCACTGGGTGTCTTGCTCTGATGAACATAAAGCTCTCAGGTAGAGCTACATATTTTTGAAGTACTTCTCAGCTGTTAATTCTGCACAATCTGAGGTTTAAACTGTCTTCCTTGATGAAGGGATGATGGTGGGCCCCGAAGCCGGACCAGTTGACTCGTTGTGGAGCCCACCCCTAGTGGTCATTTAACAAACTGCACCTTCTGGTTCGCTCCAAAGAGGGAAACCAGATGTTGACCTTTGGTTTCAGGGTTGAGCTGTGAGGTCCAACATTTCACAAACTAGGAAGCGGCTCCTGCAGCGCCTCCTACAATATTTCAGAAATGTGCTTTATTTGTGTCATTTGCTGGTGATTAATGAAACGCTGAAATGCTCTGTTCCATCAATCTGCCCTCGTCTTTGTTCACACTGAAGTGAAATCAGGTTAAGTGGCTCATGTTCCTGCGCTGTGATGTCATATTTCACTGCAGCTGTGGAGCTCAGGTTGTTGTGTGCTGCCTTGTGCCCTAATTAGAGAGCAGAGAGAAAAAAAAAGAACGAGCGGCAGCCAAATGAAGCAGCAGTCACCTGAGATGAAGGACACATCTTCTGTGCCAGGAGACACTTCACATTTGATTTTTTATTTATATTTCTGTGCCGTGCGATACTCTGGGAAAAAAAGAAGTGGGTCAGTGAACAGATTTGCAGAAACCAACTTTGAAACACCCGTGTTGTCTATCCGTTTCTGGTTAAACATAGTTTTGTATTCCGTTCCCCAGTGCCTATTACTCATTAAAAATGTTTAACAACATTTTAATTGAAGAATTAATTACCTTCGGCTGGGCAAAATCCTCCTAAATTTCATCTGGGGAGACGTCAGATGTGCCGAGGAGACGCCGCTGACGGAGTGTGGGGAGTGGGCGGTGTTGGAAGATTACATCAGCAACAAAAATCAAATTCATCATGAGTCAACGGCGAGAAGCACGTGATAAGTCACGAGTAAACACGTCGGTGAGTAAACCGCTACGATGTTCTGCACAACGTGTGACCTCAGCCTGGCGAAGTGCAACGTCCCTGCCAGAACCAACACCATTCAGATCCGCTGAAACCTTCTTCTTATTGTGTTCTTACGTGGAGAACGGGAAATAAATCTAAATTTACTCTTAACCAAGCAACCTTTGTGCAGACACAGAACCAGGCCGTCCTAACACACGCGGAATACGCCTTGTGTTGCTGAAATAAGCAAGACGTTCCCTGAATCTGGGCAAAACACCACTAAATAAGACAAGACATGTTTGCAGTGACTCTTCAATATATCTGAAGTGGTGAATTCAAGCAAATTCAGAGATACAGCCGTTTATATATTTATTTTTATAACACATTAAGTCATTTTTACGCTAGTGTTTTATCAGTATTAAACATTACAAACTACTTGGTTGATGCTGTTAAACACATTAATCTACAGTGTTTAGCAGGTATGTCGAAGCCAACAAATGGGAATTCTTATGAACCTCATCAGGTAATATTTTATGAACCCACAAATTTATTAGAATTATGCACATTTTTCCTGAGACATTTAGTTCGTGGTGTCATCACTGTAGCTTCGTGAGAAAGTAATGAAATATAAACCTTCTCATTTTTAGTCTGATGGTGATTTTTGATTTAAAGAAGAAATTCTGAGACGTGCTGCAGCTGTACGAGCAAGACGTGGTCAACCTTCAGCTAAGCTGCGTCCTCAGATGCAAAAACAGAATTAATTCTCTTTAAATATAAATGACGGTACTCTGTTTGGGTTTTATTCACAGCTCAAAAGTCAAAACGGCCCGAAGCGCTAGAAATGCTACACAGGTGTATGGATACAGGTGAATGATACAGGTGAATGGAGATTTTGTAGCCAACGCCTTGTGGTCACTCGAAGAAGTGCAGTTTTTCCTGCTTCCACTTGTCAAGATTTACTGAGCGTGTCATACACGGACTAACGATGTCACTACCTGTTCACACACCACTACATAATTGAGCGTTTCGGACACAACCGGCACCTTTATTTTGGTTTTTCAGCTCAAACTAACGTGATGATCAGTTCTATACCGTAAATAAATCAAATTCTAACAAAAAACAGGGAAGAATGACTCAGTTTGAAAGCCAGTCTTCATTAATAACCAACAGTGTTTCCTTTAAATGTTTTAATTGACACCAGTTTCAGTTTTCTTTGTGCTGCTTGAGCAGAAGCACTGAGAGTAAACCTTCTGACTCACTCCCCCCCCCGCCTTTGTCTGTCTCTTCTTTCTCTTCTTGCCTATTTAGCCCCTGCATTTGATTAGTTAATCGCCCCCCCCCCCCCCCCCCCCCCCCCCCCCCTGCCTCCCCCGGTCCTCAGGTGGAGGCAGAGCGCTCGGGCTTCTCATCCAGCCAAGCTGTTCTTTTGGAAGGGAAAGGAGGCAGCTGTGTTTACAGCCCGGGTCCTGGCGTACATTTAGCAGAATCTATTATTCATATCGCTCAGTATCAGAGCGAGATCTCCAGCCACCTGTCTCGCTGACAAGCTCGCCCCCCTTTTGTGGCGCTTTCCGTTCGGAGCAAATTATGCTCGTCTTGATGAATTGAGTTTTTATGAGCGTTGCTGTAGCGCCTGGGCATCCTCGAGCCAGGAACCATCAGGGGCCCGGGGAGATTTTTCTAGTCAATGGGCAAATGTTTGGAAGAATGTTGATTCAAGGAGGGAGAGGAGATGGGGAATCAGTGGTTTTTACCTAGCGATCATGTTTTCTGTCTGCAGCTGCACTCCTGCCAGCGTTTAATGATGTTCTTACACCTGTTAGCATTTGCACCCTTATTGTTGTTCAGCTCTCTGGCGTCAGTACAGGCCGATCGTGGTAGGAAGAAGAAATGCTTCTGCAAGAATGTTTCTGAGCCCAGCTGAAGATTTTCCCTCCTTTACCTCCATATGAACATTTTTAATTAGCAGGGAGGTGCAGAAGCTTGATAATCACCCCAATAAGTTATAACACGATTCATAATTTATAAAGATTTTTGCCTTCATCTTTGCTCATTTGCATAAAACTAATTACACCGTAAATGGTATCTATTGGTATCCATTCACAATGAAAGGAAGGTTTGACAGTGCAAAAATGAAACAAGGATAAATGCATTGTTATTATTGTACAGATACCAGACAAAAGGTGTATTTCCTTGGAACTGCAAACGGGAAATAAGGGAAAGGGAAACATGTCACCAAAATACTTAGGAACGTATGAACCAATCTTGGACTGCAGTTTTCTTTGTCCAATATATGGCTTTGACTTACAGCACTGGTCAAGTTGAGTGTGGCTGCCTGCTCCTGGCCACATGTCCATCAGATATGGCCAGTCCTGGTCCAGACACGGGCCAGAGACGGCCCAGACACTGCTCAGATACGGCCCAGTCCTGGCCCAGACACGGCCCAGACACGGCTCAGATATGGCGCAGTCCTGGCCCAGACACGGCCCAGACACGGCCCAGTCCTGGCCCAGACACGGGCCAGAGACAGCCCAGTCCTGGCCCAGACACGGCTCAGATATGGCCCAGACACAGCCCAGATACAGCCCAGTCCTGCCCCAGACACGGCCCAGACACGGCCCAGACACGGCTCAGATACGGCTCAGTCCTGGCTCAGACACGGCGCAGTCCTGGCTCAGACACGGCCCAGATACGGCCCAGTCCTGGCCCAGACACGGCCCAGATACGGCCCAGTCCTGGCCCAGACACGGCTCAGACACGGCCCAGACACGGCTCAGATACGGCGCAGTCCTGGCCCAGACACGGCTCAGATATGGCGCAGTCCTGGCCCAGACACGGCCCAGATATGGCCTAGACACGGCTCATATTAATTTATAAAATTACAAACTTGATGAAAAAATGACAACAGTCATTGAAGAGCCTTCTGTATACCAGTGAATGCCATTTTAGATGTCTTTGTTAATACTAAGCACCAAAGATTTCCTGGTCAAAGTAGCCAAATATGATCTGCCAAGAACAGAAGTCCAAACTTTACTCTGTCCACTGCTGCAGAATATTGGATGTCATACAAAACAGAATAATGGATCATCAAAACCAGAAATATTTAAAAATGTACATAACAAATGTAAACGCAACAGGAAACAGACGACCCAACCGCTAAGTTTACTGAAACTTTGGGAAGTAGTTTTCACATAAACCTGTTGAGAAACAGAATAACAACAAGGAGCTCAAACACAAAGTGGACAACCTGATAAAGAACAAGAACATGTACGTGAACTAAATCGAATGGGAAGGCAACGTTAATGAGGTACCAGAGAAGCACATCACTGAGGAGTAATTAATCATACGAGGTCAAAACAACATGACAAACCAGGATGAAAATGTTCAAAATACAGCCATAACATCACGTTTTTGTGTCCTTGGGTAAAAATATTAAAAGTCATAACATATATTCTCGGGCAGTAGAGTATATTTGTAGATTTTAATCAAAGTTTGAAACCGAGGTTCAAATTGAAGAATTTTAGTCCAATAAAAAATGTTCGTTAAGAGAAAACAGCGGAGTTCACGTCTTTAACTGAGGTGGTATTTACAGTTGCAAAGTTTGAACGGACATAACAGGTCTCACTTACAGATAAACATCTGCAGCAACAGCAGCGCGACTTCAGTTTTGATGATTTGTGGCATAACGGAAACGGACAAGTGTATGAATAAACATGCTGAAACACATTGCTGCCTCATGAATCTGTTTTCATTCCTGTTCGCTTAAAGTGTCCCCGCAGGAGCCGGCGAGGTTGGGTACGGGGTGAGGTGCGCGGGCATAAATCAAAGCAGGCCAAGGAATTGTAATCCTCGCTGAACATTTCGGACTGATTGATATAAATAACATTGTCCTCGCCATCTGCCCAAAGAGGGACCTTTCCAGTTAGCGGTGAGCGGCACCGGCAGAATAATTAATGAATGGTGTCCTTTGTGCCCGTAATAAAGAGGAGACAAATTATGTTATAATCCAACTGCTGCTCGTTTGTCACAGCCAAATAAAATGTCAAATAAAAGTGAGAGGCCACAGTGTTTGTTTAATGGAGTACGAACTACCTGCTCCGGACTCTGACAGCATCCTGGGACGGCTGCAGCAAAGCCTGGACTCAAGTCTGCAGGAATCCACATTTAACAAATGTTCACAAACACGCCGTCTTCCATATTAACCTCCAAAGTCCCGGCCTAAGAGTTGTCTCTCATCGGAAAACAAGACCAGAATTTCAAACGCGTCCTTGCAGGAGAGGTCTGGTTCAGGCTGATTAAACAAACAGACTGCACTAACTTTCAGAACGCATGTTTTCACTCTTAAATGCTTCAAAAGCCCCTCCTTGATTTTAACACCTTCTCTTTGTGCGGTTCAGAAGTGTAGGGATCAAATTTCAACTTCAACATCCATTTAAGTGTAAATTTAAGTACAAATTCAATATAATTCAGTTTGATTTATATTGCAACACAAGTTGTCTCCAGGATCTTTCCAGAGACCAGAACATGACCCCCGAGCAATTATTACATAAACAACGGCAGGTAAAAACTCCCCTAGTGGAAGAAAAACCTTCAGCCAAACAGTGGCAGGAAAAACTCCCCTTTAAGAGGGAAGAAACCTGGACCAGGACCTGGATCATGAGGGGGAAGAAACCTGGACCAGGACCTGGATCATGAGGGGGGACCCTCCTGCTGAAGACCAGCCGGGTAGAGCAAGAAATAAGAAGAATAGAGACATAGAGACACCGTCAAAGGTACAAGACAGGATACATTAGTAACTATCATCAGTAGTCCAATTAGACTTCTGTGAATATGGGTGATATATGGATAGACGGTGATACAAGGGGATGAGGACTGCAGGTCGGGATGTCAGCAAGCATCCAACAGACATCCACACAGACAGGTGAAGGTAACACTGGGATGGTCAGAGGTGGAACTGCAGGTCAGCAAGCAGCTCCTGAGGTTCTGGTCTGCAGAACATGTACAGAAGAGGAAAAGAAGGGCCAGACAAGCACAACAAACTACAAGAACAATGGACCACAATTATACTTATGAGA
Source organism: Xenentodon cancila (assembly GCA_014839995.1). Classification (NCBI taxonomy): domain Eukaryota; kingdom Metazoa; phylum Chordata; class Actinopteri; order Beloniformes; family Belonidae; genus Xenentodon; species Xenentodon cancila. Next base: position 1,492,456 of record CM026220.1, read on the forward strand.
TACTGTTAATTAATAACTGAGGGTTGAGCTGAAGACGAGACAGAGAAACAGAGGAGGTGAAGGCACCAGTCAGTGGATCATGTCGGTGTCAAAGAAAGGCTCCAAACACCCCGAGTTGTGGCGTGTGTTATCTGTATGCGTCACCTCAAACATCTGCTCAGGTATTCATAACCTGAGATAAACGTTGGATTTCTGTCATTGATCGGCAGAAACACCTAAATTGAATCTCTATCCCTCATCACACCTTCTGTGTGAACGCCGAGTTGTCACAACCGGAGCCCAAAACTTAATGTTAAGCCTCCGAGCGAGAGGTAATGTCCAGAAACAAGGCTGGCTGTCGATATTTTGTCAAGAAACACATTTGATCCGGCTCAACGTGCCTGCAAACAGCTCAAGAGTTCCCACAAACCAGGACTTGACATTTGACTTCCATGACGACAGTTTCCTCCACTGAAGTTACAGGGATGGATGTTTCTGACGAGCCTTCATCACACCAATAAACAAGCAATCAAATGGTTGCGCTTGTGTCGGCGCCTGCAAAGATGCAAAAGACCGTAAGCTCAGTTCAGGGTCCTGCCACAGACAGTCTGGCAGGTATGAAGGGATGAAGACCTAGTGGTTGGAGGGGAATCAACACTGACCCGTATGTTCATCCTTCCAAAGGAAGCTTCTTCTGCGTCTGCTGGTGCTGAACCCTGGAAATCAAATCATTTTCTGGACTTCCAGGAAAACCAAGCCCAGTTTCCTTGATTCAACCCTTTGAGGATCGCCCATTATGAGTAAAGTCTGCGTCAGAAGCCAAGGATAAAGTGAACTTGAACTCTGAGAAAGTTTCGGCGCGTCATGGGAAGAAAGGACCAGAGAGGAGCTGCCAAACAATGCCGGCTTGGTGAGTAGCGTTGAACGTTGTGGAACATCGCCTCCAGGTCCATCAATCAACCTCCAAATGAAAAGCGAGGTGAGGCGTAGGCTTCACTGGCCACATTTGACATCAGCCTCACATCAACTGGTGATGAGGACATCACTCTGATTCAGAGGATGCTCTAGGTACGCTCATTCCGCCCACGTCGGCGTCTCGACGGGACCAGCATTATCCACGGCAACAAAAGGAGGAGACGCTTTGTGCAATCAGTGCCGTTCTGTACATATTAAACAGCGCAGCATCTTCAGCTCAGGTTCATTTTAATTAGAGGGGAATTTGATCACCGCCGTCTCCCACAGGCGCTTTTGATGTTAATAAAACAAGCTGTACCTTCGCAAAAGCAGAGCTCTCCTTCCAGAGGAGGAGAGCAGTGTGGGTAAGCCCGGGGGGAGGAGGAGGAAAAGTTCCCTCTTCAAGTTGAAACTAAAGCGAGGTGTCAGAGGAGAAGATGTGATCCTCGGCCGTGTTGGGAAATGGAGAGTCGGCTCATCAATGTCGACGGCGTCGCTACCTTTGCACGCAGGCCGTGTCGCGATGAGCCGAGGTGTTTTCTTTTATTGCTCTGAATCAGCGGTGTATTCGTTCCAGGGATGTTCATAACAAAAGAATTAGAAGATGCGATGATGTTAATCTGAGTGACGGTGTACAACAGAACAAAAGCTTGTTTCCAGCAGATACGAAGCCTCATCAGATAATCATGAATTTATAACTAAACTTCAGTCAGAGTCTTCAGTCAAGTCCCGAGAACGCTGAGGAAAAACACACATTTTACATTTTATAAGTCACTTTGACTGCAGCTGCAGTCAGTGACCTGACACATCTCCTGAACTTTAACCTCATTTGTCTTGAAGTAATGACCAGCCCACAGTCAAACACAGTCCAAATACTTCAGAGCCTCCGAAAATGGAGGTTCTTTAAATCCTAAATGGTAAACGACTCATTTTAGGGTAAATATGAATATCACCAGCAAGGAGCAAAACTTCCCTTTCTGGGGCACACACTGTAATTCCCACCGTGTTTGTGTTTATTTTCCCAATAAATGAAGTGGACGGTCATCTCTCTCTGAGGTGGACGCTCCATTTCTCTCGTGCCTCCAGGCGAGTCGTTAAATGGCCAAACGAGCGATGGAATGAGTAAATAATTCAACAAATAGATGAATAAGTAAAAGGGTGTTGGGCTGTGCGGCGGTTAAACAGAGAGCGGGGGGGTCTGTTCAGCTGGGGAGTCACCTATGGCAGCGCGAGGCCAGCTTTCTCTCTGAACATGCACCGTCTGTACAGTCCTGAACCTTGGCAGCGGAACAGGCATCTGCTGCCGGCCTTCCTCTGCCAGTTCACCGTATATACACAAACATCTGCTTCCCTGCACACAAAAAAGGGGGCCACGCAGCCCTTGACAGGTCTGCGAATCGCCATTCAGCCTGGCCCCCGCTCGCCAGGTCTTTACACAAAAACCTTAATGCGTCCTGTCAAGCCATTAGCTGGTGATACGATCGGCTCGCAGGCCCCCATTAAGCCATCAGCGTCCACCTGTGATAAAGACGACCATTTGTTTTCTTAAAGCCCTACTTAATGTCCGTTTAACTCAATTTGTCAGGAAATGTACAACAATTTCCTCCCCCGATGGTCCTGAAATCTGGTCAAGGTTCAAAATCTCACGAAGGAAGGGAAGGGATGGATTTTTTCCCTCCTTTTTATTTATTTTTTGAGGCTGCATATTCAAATGAGGGGATTAAATTGCCTCTCACACTGACGTATCGTGTTGCGCGAGCGCTGAGAGGTGGCCCGTGTTTTCCCACTAAAAGCTGATTTTTGGACAGCAGGGGCAGGAGCTGGAGGTTGTTTCGCCTCCATTAGCCTCGGTCCACGGCCCCTGCTCCCCTCTCCTGACGTGACAGCACTCTACATTCAGCCCCGCCGCTGTAGCGAAACCATAATAACACCTTTTAACACAACATTGTCCCCGGCGCGCCAGACACACATGTCGAATGATCGCTCCCCCTCCCTCATCCGGATCCCCAGCGAGGACACCTAACAGCCACTGAAACATCTGTTTATGTTTTGTCTACAGATACATCATTTGGGGAGGGAAGCATAATGATCCTTGCTCTGCTGTAATCCCAAACGCTTCAGTCAGCTATTAACTCCAAAGTGGAGATTTGAAAGCTAGCTGGTAAAACAAAGCAACGGCAAAACTGTCTTGTGTTGGTGCGTCGCCCCATCTTGTTGTGGCAGTGGCACGGGGGCAAGCAGGAAGTAGAGGGTCCCCGATAGGGCTGGGGTCAACGGCATCAACATCTGCCTTGGTTGATAGATATTAACTCTAAAATGGAGATTTAAAAGCTGGCTGCTTTGTCCACTTTGGTGCATTTGTTTGGCGTCAGTGATTCCCGCACTTCCTCCAGGGACAGGAGATGGGGACGAGTCGACAGGAAGTAGAGGGCTTTCCAGTCGTGTCCACAGCAGGGACGTTGGTGTCTTTCACAAATGGGACAGAGATGACAGAGACAGCTGGTTAAAAACACATAAAAAAACAAAAAAGACATTGGGGTTGCTGCACGTTTCGGTGTCAGTAACTACGGTTTGTCTGGGTCCAGGATCGGGGGCAAACAGGAAGTGCAGCGGCTCCCGGTTGGTATTGACGTCTGTCATGGTTGGAGAGCACAATCAGCTGTTAACGCCGAAGGAGAGTTTAAAAAGTTAGATGGTAAAACAAACAACGGCACTTTTAGGTGGCTCCTTCCTCCCTGGCAGGAAACCAGAGGCAGGCAGGAGCTACAAGGGAGTCCCGGTAGTGTCGTCAGCAGCGCCGATTCATTTGGAGAACTCAGTCCAGAAAGGGAGGTTTAAAAAGCTATCCGGTAAAACTAAGCAAAAGAAAACAAAGTGGTTGGTGCTGGTATTGGTGCACTTTTTGGTGATGACGATTGCCACGGTTGCCCCTTTTCCCCCTGGCAATAGAACAGGGGCAGACAGGAAGTAGAGGAGCTCCCGGTAGTGTCGGCGGCAGCACTGTTGACATCTGTCGTGGTTGGAGAGCTCAGTGCACAGGAAATGGGGTGTCACGGCGCGTGCTTGTTGGCCATTATCCTGGCATCCTAATGAAGTGTGTGGGCAGTTCGCAAGGGGGGTCTCTAGATGGCATGTTGAGTGCACGCATGGGCAGAGGCAACACACACACACACACACAAACACACACACGCCATCCCTTCACCCATCTGCCCGAGTCGCCGAACTGCACCCAACGGGACGGAGGCTGTTCGGGGGCGCATGCGCCGTGCGCGTCCCTGCGACAGGCTGAGAGGGAGGCCATTAGGCAGCTTGTGTGATTGGAAACACACAGTGAACAAGTGTCCTCCCGGCATGGATCCTGGGCTGCGCCGATGTGCCTCCATCAATATACCTGGCCCTAATGGTCCCTGCCCCACAGATCGATCGGCCTTTCAGGTTCCTGAAGAGCTTTAGGTGCCCGTTTATTGACAGAAAAGACTTCCCCGAAGCAACGTATATGCACAACATTTCAACGCAAGATGTCCCTGATGGCACATAATCGTACATCAAAATGGCAATTTATAGAAATCTACTCAAGGATGATGGTGTTTATTATTTGAAAAGGTCAAAGCAGTGCAGTATCTGTTTAGATGGAGGAATATTGTAGTAAGGCATGGAAAAATAAAGTGTAATCACTCAAAAGATGCGGTGCAGGAAGTGGACTGGGCAAAACTGAACGTGGCCCGTCTCTCCCCGGTCTCCATATCAATCTGGGAATGAGATTTAGAGATGTAGGAAGGATTTCACTCCCTTTACAGCAGCAGACATCAATGAACAGACATGGGGATGATGGCAAACCTTAGTAAAGTGCTTGAATTGTATCATTTGATAACACTAAAGGCAAAACCAGGTTTCTAGTTGCCCATTTTAATGGCCAAATGTCAGTAAAAACAGTAACTAAAGGCCACACCTGCACCTCCCACAATTCCTCTGTCTGTTCTGATTGATCGCCTACAACAGCCTGACAAGTCTCCGCCCACTAGTCCATATGAAAACAGCTTATACCAGGGAATATGGGTGGGGCTAGTAGTGGTGGGTGGAGGTTTAATCCATACCTGACCAAGATTTTAAGTATAATAAACCATATTATTCAAGTAGTTTGAAAATACTAACCCTATTCTGAAATAACTTTAGAAATGCTTCCAAATAGAATAAAAAGCTTATTGTTTTTCACTTATTTGAATAAATATCTGCTTTTCATATTCTAACTGCAGAATGATGGACTCTAATTTCTTTAGAAACATCTTCATTATTCTTACCAGAATGATGTGCAGAAGCCTCTTTAATGTCATTCCTGATGTCTTTCCTCCTTGGCACTGTGTTAGCACACACCTAGTGTGAATGGTTTGGAAGTATTTCCAGGAGAAAACCTTTGGGGCCAGTAGTGGAGGAAATGAGCTTTTTATTCTTCCCTGAACTGATCTGTCTCTGAAAAATGACAAATATAAAGCGAGAGTGTGTCTTGTGTCTTTTTAAACGACGCGCTGCACGACAGCTTCTCTGCTCACAAATGATCCCTCTTCAGGTAAAGAGTCTCTACTTACTTGTCTGCCCATAACTGTAATGGGTTAATGTGCTGAGTAAATGTAGCACTAAAGCCCTGAGTGCTTCATCAATACGTCCGACTGATGCGGGACAGAAGGGGGATTATCACGAGCGCCAGCTGCTAAGCTACTGAAACTGCACACAATCAATTAAGGCCTCTGCATCCTGTACGGTAGCGCCAGAGTCTGGTTCCTGGCTGAACAGGACGTCACGGGCCTGCTCATTCATGACCGGCGCTTGCCGGTTTTTCCTGGATAAATACCCCGCATTGATAATCGGTTAATCGACGGGTTTACCTTGAAAAAACCGGCTCAAGTGAGACTGACAGCTGAGGCTAAATGAAATCATCTGACCGCAGTGGGTCTTTAGTCGGCGTTAGAGAAATATAACCTGAGACACACAAAAATGGGCAACTTTTTTTTTCTAATTTTCTCATTTATTTAAGAAAATAATTTTCCCCCAAAAATATTGGGGTAATACTAAGTACCCCCTTATTGCGCCCATAGGATTTTAAACAGTAAGTTTCTAGTTGCATGTTTAAGTTCGCCACAGCACGATCAGAAAACTGAATTAGTCCAACATGTTTGGAAAAGTTGATACCTCATCTGCCTAAAAAGAACATGAAAGCTTGAGTGATGCCACCAAAACTGCACCTGAACAAGCCAGAACTCTTCTGGAACGATGTTCTATGACCAGATGAGACAAAACTGGAGATGTTTGGTCTAAATGTCCAGAAGCGTGTTTGGAAAAAGCGCGGTTGTGGAGGAATGACGGTTTGGGACCTGGACAGCTGTCAGTCATTCAGTGGAACATGAACTCCTCCGTATACCAGAGCATTCTGGAGACAAATGTGAGGACATCTGTCTGGCAGCTAACGCTTGGTTGACTTTGAGTCATGCAACAGGAAAGATCTCGTCAACGTGCAGCCATTAAGCTGAGGAGTGTAACGGACTCTGACCAGAGCAGCCGACTTCTTCTACTACTGACTTAGCTGAGCCACGTAGCTGTACCGCGATCTGCTTGCAGCAGAAGAAGTCACAGCGGAGCTCGGGTGGAGCTGGTGGGTCTCCCGGAGACTCCAACACGTCTCTTTTCGAACATTGTTTCAGTGGCAACAACAACTGACATGCTGCTGTTGGGCAGATTCAATTAAAATGACTCACGTTTAGAGCCACCCCCTAGTGGACAGTCAGGGGACTGCAGTTTATGGCTCTACAATGATCTGGTATATCAACTCAACTTTCAACTTCTTCAGGTGAAAACTACTTCCGATCATATTCAATCTTACTTGGCCGGTGGTTGTGTTGTGCAGTAGACAGAAAGGAGAAACTCCTGGAAGACCAGTCACCATGCTGCTTCACCCATAAAACACGCTGCATGACCATAAAAAGGAACGAAAACCCATAAAAATGACAACGAACAGACTTTCAGTGTCAAACTACTTAACTGGTCTCTCAGGAGTTTCCGCTCGACTCCATATGCTGGGAAGACACCAGAAACCTGCACCTGGAGCCTCAGCAACCCCACCAACGCCTGCAGCAACCACTCCTGACACGGGAAGTAGGCGGTTAACTGCATTACCCAACATGCTGTGATGGATGCTGCAGCCCTCTGCAGGGGTCAGGGGTCGGGCAGCCCCCCACCCCGCCCCCCCGTTAGGAAGACAGATGAGGCTGGTCACAGCGACCAGAAACCTCCGCTGCTCGGCCTTGTTTTCTTTACTCTCAGCGCAACCTGATACCTGATTGGCTCTCAGAGGAGTTCGGGTTTGATAGCTTATGATTAAAGGCGGGCACCGGAACTGACAGACGACAACGTTGGCGAGATTACAGGTCAACCTCGTTATTAACCAGGTATTAACTCAATTAAAGTTGTTTTTTTTACAGATCACGTTAGTGTGAAACATTGATCCAACGTGCTTGAAGGTAACGGGAGGATTTTTGCCTCTGATGTTGACTTTACCAAAGATCTACAGGAGAAATAATGAAGTGAAATAAACATAAAATCATCACACCACCACCACTGTGCTTTCTGAAGGGCAGCAGGTTGAAATGCTGTCTCTTGTTTTCACTACAGGAGCAACTTGGGTCATGTTAAGTCCACTTGGATATCAGTTATCCATGAAGCATCCAGAAGACTTGTGCTTCCCCAGGAATGGAGGTCCACTCCTGTGAAGATTAGGCAACTGTCTGGACTGTTTTCCTACTTGTGAATAACTCAATGCTGAACGCTTAACTCCACACTCTTTGGAAATAACCATTTCCAGACTGATGTGCAGCAGCAACAACTGCCTCTGCAAGACCATTGCTGATGTCTTTCCTTTTTGGCATTGTATTAAAATTCTGCTGAATCCCCAGGAGCTGCCGTAACATCTGCTTTTAAAGAGGTCTACACACCTGCTCATGGCTTAAATGTACATTCTGAAATCCTAAGGAAGCAGTAAGGAGGTACTTAGGATTTCCCCAAAATTTTATTTCTTCAGTTTTGTCAAACAATCACAGCATGGTGAAAAATAATGTTTGTTTGAGTTTGAACATAAGATGGATTAAAAGATGTACATAACTTTGAACATGACTAACTTTAAACTGCGTTTTTCAGTGAATTCAGAATAAAACGAGCAGATCATCAGAGTTTAATGTCGACTAACTAACCCAAAGGATACGATTCAGAAAATGCCGTTGCTGGTGCTGTCAGACCCACCTCGCAACGTTTTCTGACAGTGAATAATCGGCTGGTGCTCGTGCAGCTCATCTGAGTATGTCGAGCAGCAGCGGTGGGAAACAGAGCCCTTAATCTGCCTATAATCAGAGCTGACAGTCACCTACAGCAAGGTGTGGCGCCACGCTGGGATCCAGTCAGCCAAGAGCTCTGATCAGCGCTCACAAACTGCCAAGCCATTAATATTCATCGTCCTAAACGGGCTGGAGAGCGGCGCGGTGATCAGAATGTAGGAGATGGTGGAGCTTGCCACCGCGGGCGCCAGCCTGGCACATCAAGGTTGCACTTTGTAACCTGCGGCGGTCTAATTGAAGTAGGTGAGGGGAGACGGGTTTTTTTTGTTAATTACCGTCTTTGTAAGAGTCTCGATACAAAGACCTCCCCTCCAGACTCATTCACTTTTGCCTTCTTCTCCTTTAGTCTCTTCTTCCTACTTTCCAACTTCTACAAGCGTCTTCTGCCTCACTTTTCTTTTCTTCCTTCTTCTCTTATAAAACTAACTTATTGACAATCTCCTACAAACCACAACGGACACTCGTCATCCGTAGTCAGATCTTCGCCTATAAGCAGGATGTCAGCAGTAGGTTTCTGAAGAGGAGTTCTGTATCCCAATTTCTGGACGTCTAAGTCCGTTAGTCTCCCTACTGTTCTACAACCGTGGCTGTGCCGATGACACCGTAGCGGTTCGACCATCGTGTAAACAGCTTTTTAAAAGCTTATCAACGCTGACGACTACAAATGTAACCTATTCACTTAATGAAAATAAGTGTGGTACCTCCCCCATTCACAGCCGAATCCACCGGTACAGAACGTACCGAACCAATCGTAGCGGGTAGGAGGAGGTCTGAGTCGGTGGAAATCATAGAACCACCACACAAACTTGTGGTATTGAAGAAGAAACCAATTAAGAGGGTTGGCCAGCTTTGCAGCTCAACTATACTTTCTTTCTCCGTTCATTCAGTTTTCTCCACGACTCTGATGGAGGAGGATCTTCTCAGTGAGCAACGATCACCTCTGCTTATCCAGATATCGTGTCCGTAGTTGTAGAGAACTTCTCCCGCCTTATCGTGCCTTGTAGGGGGGATTTATTTATCAGAGATGTAGTCTGGGATAAAACTGTGCTGCCTCACCTCACGTTCACCCAAAACTAACTTGATCTGATACCAGCTGATAAACACACCAACTCTTTATCGAGTGACTTTCCTGCCGCTTGAATTTATTTTCCCTCCTAGGATGCTGTCCGGATAATCATTTGACGGGTAGCAGCTCCGGCCGCCGCCTCGTAATCAGGAATACTGTTGAGAAACCGCTCGTAGCAGCGGCCGAGCCCCAGGAAGCCTTTTCCACGCGGCCGGAGAGGAAAATGGATAAACGGCGTGGGAGGAGGGAGAAAAGGCCTGTGCTCAGCAGCTTTGAGAGTCCGAGATGTGAAAAGTGACCGGTTGATTTATCACGGGGGAAACAGAGCCACAAAGTACAATATTCTACCTTGGCTGCAAACAATAATTCATAACGATGTCGGCTCCTGATAGCAGCAGAAAATGATGGTAATAAATGTCAGAGCTGCACAGGTAACTACTTTAAAAGCCATTAGAGGCAGTCATGATGGAGGATACCAGTCCACACCTCCTATGTGGGGACAGCAACTTGCAGATAAAAGAAGAGAAAAAATGAGCGGTGGGTTTTATTGTGGGCTTACAGGAGCTCGAGGACCATCGCAGATAATCCGGTTACGTCAGTTTCGATGGCCTCCGTGCGCCGCCGCGCTTTCACATCTCTACCGGGCTCAAATTGACAGATATTAACAGCGAGGGGAGTCCGAAAATGTACAGCGCACCATTTTGTTGCGCTGTCATGTCTCCGCGTTGACCTTTCAACTGGAAAAACGTAGACGCACACTCGCAGCGGCGGCCATGCATCACGCTTTAATGGCATGTCAGGGAAAGGCTTGCTTTTCCTTTTTACCGCCACATCGGCAGATTATGAGAGAGCTAATGAACTCTGGATCTGAGGAGGGAAGAGTAAAGAAAACAAAAAAACAAACAAGGAAAAAAAGTGAAGTCTTAAAGTTGAAAACGAGCACATAATGAGCCGGGAATCTAATACAAAAACTAATACTTGTAAAAGCAAATAAGCAGGCGTGGATGAGCATTGGTCCTTGTGTACACTCATCTCCGAGAATATTGGATCTTGGCGCGCTCGGTGTCATCCGTTTTGCTCGGAGAAGAGCTCATAAAAGCAGCGGTTGATGTGACTTTAAAGTTCCCCGGAGACGCCGGCGAGACTGTTAAAAGACTCTTTAAACCCACTGACACAAATGTTTGCAAAGACTCTGGGATTAATAACAATGACTGTACCTACACTTTCATCTCTTACATCTACATGTAATCAAGTTCTTTATGAGCCTCTTCACGAGCAAAAATGAAAACGCTCCACTTACAGGTACAGCGTCGTTCTTTCAACACATAACGCAGGTTTGGGTCAGGTCTCTGCAGTTTACATGCATTTTTACTTAAAATGGAAACGTTCCTCCTCGTCACACTTGTAAAGACTCAAAGAACAAAGAAAAATTCATTTAACTAGTGAGCCAGATCCTCTTTCAGGGTTTTGGACCTCGCAGCTGAGTTCATGCTTTACGTGGTATCCTGCGCTTTCTGAGGACAGAGCGGCGCATTTGGAAACGAGGCACAAGCGCAGATTTGGTACCGTTTTCTACCTCCGCCGCGCCGTCCTGTGTCTGCCACCGTCACGGTCGTGTCCCAGTTTTGATGCTAAATCAGCAAACATGGCTTTGAGCGAGGCAGACGTGGACAGAGGTGTATGGGTAATGCGGCATGAGGCTGTCGGTCGTGTCACGGGTGTGGGGCGTAGCCTGCAGGCCAGAGGAGAAGAAGAAGAAGAGGTGGAGGAAGAGGGGAGTGTAGCTCTGAGGGATGCAGTTCCTGTCGCGTCACTTCTGCAGGCAGGACTGTGCTTCATGCTACCCGCCGAAGGTGTGCGTGATGGAGGCTCCGCAGGGACCTGGACTTCTGCAGTCCCCAGACCCAGACCCAGACCCAGACCCAGACCCAGACCCAGACCCACGTGGGCTGCTGCGTCCAGCCCCGGGTCGCTGAAGAAGGCGGAGAAACGTTCGCATTCAAGGTGACTTGTGTTGGTCCATGAGCGGGCAAAACGACTCGTGTGGTTTATTTTTCAAAAACTGCAGAGGGACGTTTACAAATAAATTTACAAAATTATTAAAAACTTACAATTTAACTCATTTAAAAAAAAAAAATTACTCAATGTGTCGTAACACACTAACAGCTGATTAAATGCCTCCACTTTAAAACTCAAAATATCAGTAATTTCTGGAAGATACAGGACTCTAAAAACACCCTCCAGACCAGTTCCTGGACAGTCGGCCTGCCTGTCAAACGTGGAGGTGTGGCCTCAGAGGCGGGGCTGAAGAAAGGGGGTTGTACTTTAAATCTAACTAACATCTCACACTGAACTTTTAAACGCAGGTTCGTTCTGCTGTTTAGCGACGGTTTTAAGACAGAACATGAAAATAAAAATAAAATAATAAAAGCAGACAAAAAAATCACCCAAAAACAAAAGAAAGGTAAGGTATATAAAACTCTGAAAAACAAAACTTTTCAATAAAAAGCCACAAAGGGATGAAAAAAAAAACAGCTTTTGAGAAAACTATATGTTATAAAACCCTACGGCAAAAATAAAGACGTTACAAAAAAGGAAAAATAAACTAAAGTAAATAATTTAGAAAAAAAAATAATGCTTTACTAAACTCCCAAAATAAAGAAATAAAAAAGAATTAAAAAAAAAAAAGAAAAAGAAATTAAAACACTTTTAAGAAGAAAAGTCAATGAAAGACGAGGCAGTAAAACAGGAACTTCTGACATTTAAGAAGTCAAACTTTAACCTGTAACACTGTTTACTGTATTTGTCTTTAGTCTGTTATCTGAATTACTATGTTTTGGCTTTTTTATCATTCATATATTTCTTTTTCTGTTTAGATGTCGTTATTTTGTTTTTTTTTTAATCATGTCATGTTGCAGTTTTGTGGATTATTTTAATTTCCTTCATATATTTTATGAAATTATCCGATAGTGTCGGAACACTTATTCCTGTTTTCTCTCGATGTTGTGTTACACGTACAATCGGGTTACATTTAGTAAAAGCAGGACAAATAAATGGCAACAATAAAACGTGATTTGGATTTTTGTTCGCAGCTTTTCATTTCCAGTTTGAAGACGCACAGCTGGGCCGTTTGTTTTACTTAACATATGTCGGTTTCTACTTTTACAATCCTGCTGTTTCCGTGTTTTCTTCGTGCCAAAAAACTCAGGAGACAATCGGAGTCTTAAAAATAACATGACACATGTTCCTCAACAGCTGGAAAAAGCGCACGAACCGAACTCGACGACGAGTGTTTTAATTAGAGAGCAGCAGAGAAGTTGCTTGACGCCGGGATGATGTGGGAGAGGGAACGGACGGATTCAAGAAGCTTCATTTAGATCTAATTTGTTTGAATGACAGGTCATTTTCAGAGTGTAACTTGAAGGCTTTCATTATAACATGTCATATATCTGTTCTGCTTGAAGAAGAGGAGCTTCATTTTTCAAACGAATAAGTGATTATGTCCTCCAAAGCCGAGCTATTTTAACAGAGCAGGTCTTCAGTTACCTAATGATGTCCTTCATTCTCTCAAGTGGCTTTTTTCTGTCACAAGAGAAGCTGCTGCATTATTCAAACTCACATAACTGATGTGTTGGAGTTAACTTCCAGCTGTGGGTCAGATCAAGAAATCTTCTCAACTTTGTGACACAAATATGTAGGAAAACTTTTTTTTCTCCTCCTCGGTTTACCTGATTCAAGAAAAGTGCTTCACTGCAGAAGTGGCGATATCTGCAGTTCCTTGTCTGGCCACTAGGGGGTTTTAGACAGACCCGAGACCGGCAGCAGGCCAGCAGCACGCAGAAGAAAGGTGCTTCCTAAACTAACTGGAAACAAAACCGGTCCAAATGAGGCTGACGAACTTCTGCATTAAACTTACACCGCTGACATACAGAATAACGTAGAAGTTATATAAAAGTGTGATACACGTGAGTTCGTCTGTGAGGGATTTACCTGACCGGTTCTATAAAAGGCGCCACAACCTGCTTCAAATGTCAGTCAGTTATTTTGGAGGAGGAGGTGTGACATCACAGGAGGGAGAGTCAACTCCTCAGACGGAGCGCCGGTCCCTTGGACAGACTTGTAGTTCCCGCTCCAAGACAATACGAGCGCTGAGCCAAGAGTACAGTTTACTAGCAGCATGGTAGCATGTACGTGCCTTCCACTGCTGCCAGAAACAAAGAGAGGAGCTAACGAGATTGCAGGGGAACAGAGAGAGAGGGGGGCGGACGACAATCCCATTGGCTCCGCCGTCATCAGATAGGTGGCATCGCGAGCTAATCCCCGAGGGCTTAGCCGCGTGTCGCCCAGCACGGCACCCAGCCGGGTGTCGCCGGGGCCACCCTGGCAGATCCGACAGGCCATGTGGCCGTTCCGGCATCCCCGGGGAGGTTCACAATCCCGCCATGCTGCATTTACCTTCTGTGCAGGTGGCCTCTTCGGCCTCTGCTGGCTGTCGGCGGAGTCGGAGCGGAAACTTCTGCACAGTTTGGCACAAAGAGACGGCTCGTACTTTCAAACCCACAGACGAAGCAGCTTGATGTTAGTAAACTGTACACCACGTGCATTTTCCAACATACTTTCAGACCCTTGGCACCCTTTTCAGAAGCACAAAAACCCTGAATGTGATTCTTATCTGAAAGTACAGACAGACAGGCGGCGAAACGACTTAGGTTTTGGAGCTCTGGGGTTCAGGCTTTTCTGGGGTTTTCTGTGGTCACAGCTGCACTTTCTGCCCGCTGGCACCAAAGTTAACCATGAACTGGCTCGGCTGTAAACGCATCACCAAATCTGACACATCCCTCCTGTCGAAAGACCAGACTTTGAACCTTTTTGTGGACTGACAGGCTGAGAGAGCCTTAATAGACGAGCCAGGCAGATAGAGAAGACTCTGCCATGAGGGATGGACGTCCATGTTCATTCAGACGTGCACTTGTGACTAATTTATGCACGACAAAACTTCAAATTCACAGATTAGTAAGTTTCAGCTCCTCTTGTAGTTTGCTTGCTGGCTAACTGACCTGTCCATCCTCGTCATCTAGTTTCCTGGAGAGCAGCTTCAGACTCACGGAAACTCAGACAACCTGAAATATTTCAAAACAACAAACATCCATCCATCCATCCATCCATCCATCCATCCATCCATCCATCCATCCATCCATCCATCCATCCATCCATCCATCCATCCATCCATCCATCCATCCATCCACCCATCCATCTACTCTCATCCAAGTGACGCTTATAAGTTCCTATACAGCTGCTGGATTTATTAAACTGATTATGATCAGGTGCCAACGTTACAGTTCTGGGTGGAGTCTAACCAGGTAGATGGAAAAACCGCAGTTCCTCTACTGACCACAGGGGGCCGGCTGCAAAAGTGAGTCAATCTCCACTGACTCCCGTGTTAACATGTTCAACATGGTGTAGTTTGTACAGTAATTATAAAGTCTATGATTACAATTCACATATTTTAAAGCGATAAACCTGCCCGATAAACAGCATTTTCAGATCATTTAGACTGAAAATGCACTTGGAAAGGCTGGAATGTAAAGCCCAACCAAAAGTCCAGTTTTTCCTGTAATGTGGCGAATTATTTCAGCTCTAAACACCCAGAAACCATCAGTTTTTTTTTAGAAAACAGTGTAAGAACTGATAATAGAGCGCAACAAACAGCTGAGGCTGGAGGGAGACAGAAGAGTGCAGAAAGATGATGTACATTATGAGAGCATGAATGCATAATAAGCGCCTGCAATTAGCCCGGGCCAGCCATTGGCATATTGTAATTAATGTGCCGCCTGTACGTCCAATCAGTCAGAGGAGGCTCAGTCTAATTTGGGCGTGGGGTGGGAGGGGGTGCAGATCAGATCCTCGGATAATTGTGGGTGACTCCGGTCTCTCTCAGTCGGCGGGGGAGGGATGGAGCTCAGGTCTCCAGAGAAGGTTAAAACACTGTAAATCCCCCCCCCCCCTTCATCATTTGAACATGTGCCCTGCAGAGCTCACTGCGAGAACACAGAGCCGGAGAAGGTGGGGCAGAAAGAGGAGAAAAAAAGTGTTTTACATTCACAGATGATCCTAATTTGGTGTGGTTTGGAGTGTAATTTAGATCAAACACAACCATGTAAATGAGTCAGGGTTTTTATAATTAGGTGCCTCTGAAGAGGGGTGGAGAAGAGCTCGGACCACATCTGTAGGTGTGGCGTCGAGGCCGCTCATCCACGCGCGGGTTTTCTCCCTATCTTTCTTTTCCCCGATTACTGAAGAGGAGGGGGGGTGGGGTTGGTTTAGGGAAAAACATACTCCCAGCGGCACACGGCAACAAAATAGGTCACTCTTCGCCGATTTGGCTTGTCTGTTTCCACTAAGTAACCAACTCGGCTCAATGTTGGGTACGGAGGATGGAACTGGCCGGCTGCCAGCGCACAGCGCACACAGAAGAGCCCCCCCCAGTGGGGCCCGATGATTGAGGATTACCACACTGGAATATTACGGGTGTTGTGTAGGTGTAATGTTTACATTTCCATTCTGAGTGGAACAGCTCACAATGAGCAGCAACAGTAGAATGAGACTTAATTTCTATCAGCGGCGTGGAGACCAGCCAACAGAAGGAGGGCTGCAGCCGCCGCACAAGACGCCGGGAAACTGAAAAACATCAAATTAAATAAAGTGTGCAGTCGGAGAGACAGCCAGCATGTAAATGTGTGATAAAATCCAATAAACATCAAATGAAAACGTATAATCTAACATCTTTAAAGTGGACATATTATGCTTGTCCATGTTTTCTGGCATATTTACAGTCTCACTAGGATGCATTATCATCTTGGACGTGACTGGCGGCCCGATGCTGAGCTTCAAGGTGCTGAGAACGCTTCCTTGCTGAGGTTTTTTCTAACCTCAGCTCTCTGTGACATCATAGAGGGCAGAATTTCTGTGTATGGTCATAAGCTCGACTCCGTTCACCGCGGAAACCAGAACCAAGCGCCAGTGATCTGTTTTCTGGGTCGGGGTTTACCCAGTGGAAGGACAACATGCAGTTCCTGCAATAGCCACTAGAGGCTCAAAAAGTCAGTCACTGACTTGCATGTTCAATTGTCCAACTTTGCAGGAGAACTAAACATTTTCTTATATCCTGGTTCAAAAAACAGTCGGAGTCTCTTTTTTCCGACAAAGCTTTTAACTTTGGAATATCGGAGGACATCTGTTTGGAAAGATATCGTTGTTTTTTGGGCTTTTTTTGATATGGCAGTATTTCACAGTTTTCTGTCCAGTTTGGCTCATTTTATTCAGATTAAGAAACTCAAAAATGGGCCAAAACATTGTGTGTATGAAAAAAACAACAAAAAAAGTCAAAAAACAGCTATGAAAGACACCCAGCTGATATCCGCTCTCTTACTTCACAACAAACTACGTACTACGTGCGGTTTCATGTCCACAGGTGGTTCAGTCTAGCTGATTAAATTTATTTTAATTTACACACTTTGGATCTTCTCATCAAACTATCCAATTTTTATTTAATTATTTATTTATTTATTCTTAAATGGGAAACCAAAACATATGCAAATGTTTGAGCTTTCAACATTTCCTGGTCTGCGCCGGTTGTGATTGCGGCTTTGATCACATTTGGTGTTGGAAGCGAGCGCCTCGGAGGACGCCCACTCCACCATAAACTTATTGAGCTGTATTTCAGGAAATTATCACATCTTTGTTTTTTTAAGGAAGAACTCCTCTTACAAACGTTCCACTTACTTGTTGTCTCATATTCTTGTTCTTTTGATTTCATATTTATTATTGTTACAGCAGAGGTTCAGTCCATTAATAAGTTAAGCTGCACATGCATCATTTATAATCACCGCATTAATGCAATTAATGAATAATGAATGGAAGATTCTGCGCCTGGGTATTGAAACCTTTGAGTTGGTTTGGTCTCTCAAGAGGTATTCAAGTATCTTAAACTAAAGGTAAAACTTTTAGAGAATATCTGGTGAGTGTTTTCACTGGTTTTTCTTCCAGAACTTGGACCGAGTCTGGGTTTGTCAGGGCGATTGATTTGGGGGATTTAATCACAGGAGAGTTTGCAGGTAGAGGTGAAACGTTGCAGATGTCCAGATGTGCCTTTCGCTGCCGTGTGGAGCCACCAGAGCGCTAAATCTGCTGCTGCTTTTGACAAAACCGGCTGATTACTGAACTAAGATCAAACATCTCCCCACAAATCTTTGAACAGGCAGCCAAACTACGGAGAGGACTGCTATTCTGAGAAGTTTGTTTTCATGCCTTCTGTTGTGGTTTGACTGGGCGGGTGGAGCCATGCCTCGTTCTCCCAAATCCGCGGAGCCTGGATCCAATAAGCCGCAGTATCTGACTGCGGCGGTGCGGTTGGCAAAGGCAGGACGCTTCAATCTACCTACTGTACCCTCGCTTTACTCTTCAGGCTGCAGCTTATAGGTGCTCTTTCCTCTTTCAACTCTTCCCCTGAAAACTTAATTCACAACAAATGTTTCCAGCCTTTGTTCCTCTGTCTTCATGCCAAAAAGCAGAAGCATTCCTTAAAAACAGTGAACCCGAAAACGTGAAGCCCGCAGGTCTACAGCCAGAAAGGACAGAAAGGCTTTTGTGCTTTTAACGCTCATATCAATTCATTTCAGAGCGAACTGCTGCCGATAAAGTTCAAGCAGGTCTGGACGGGGTCCTTGAGGTCAAGAAACGACTGGAACGCTGCAGGATTGTGGCAAAGCCGAGCGCCCAGTCGCTCCAAACCGGTGCCATAATTTGATCAAACACATGAGTTCTGCTCCTCTGTCTTTTGTCATCTCTCTCCTTTTTCCACCTCCGAGGTTTTTCTGCAGCCTTCGGTTTGTTTGCACATACACGGCTGGAAAAAAAAGAAAAAGAAAGGAGGAAAAAAAGAGGGATACAAACAGAGCGTGGTTGAGGCAATGAAAACCCCAAGGGGTTTATAAAAACATCTTAGCCTACAAGGAGAAGAAGAAGAAGAAAAAAAGAGGATTAGATTGCTGCTGTCATGGAAAACGCCTGTAACTGCAATCGGGGTGTTTTTCTTTTGCGTACCTGAACTTTCCACGGTCATTTGCTCTAATACGTTAAGAACTCTGTGACCTTTGGGGATTTCTAAAACTTTATTTCTGATAACTTCAAAAAGGCCTGCAGGACTGAGAGCAGAACAGCAGCAACCTCCACAGCTGAGTTTGGTCAAACGTCGTAATTCGATACCACATTTACAACGCGATGAACTGATACGTGTTCGCAGAACGTTGAACACGAGTCGCTGAAACAGCGGCGGCCTGAAACGTGCTCACATCCAGATGCTTGAAATCAAAGGACAAGGTTAAATTCCAACATGTCTGCAGAGTCAGACTTTAAGGAGTTAAAATTAAGAAGGAGTTGAGTTACTTTGGAGGGAACGGTATGTAATTTCTGCCACGACGAGACTCTCAATCCAAACACTCGGCGAACAGACCTGCACGGATCTGCTGGTGCCCTTAAAGACACAATGCATCAATGCCTCGGTCCTCCTCACAAGTTCAAGCAAATAAAGGCAATTTTCGCTTTTATGACCACAAGTACGCAGGTATAAACTACACGAGTAAGCAGCTTATGATCTAAGAAAAGAAATTGATTAAAAAACGGGTTTCTGTGGTTGATTTTCATCGTTGTCTTGACATCACCAGCCTCTCTGAAGCGCCACGTCCAGACTGCTCTCCGAACGTACTAAAATACTTTTGTCAAACTTCGGCTGCTCAGTCAACGTTCGAAAGATGAGCTAACAAAGAAGAGTTAAAGTAACCCCAAACCACCGTGCTCCCACCGCCGTGCATCACTATTTATCGATATATTTGAAGGTATTTGAATAAAAGACAGTTGTCTCATCTTTGCCTTTATATGTGATAGTGAATAAAACTTTGGATCATCTAAAACAACCTGGACAGACCTAAAAATGATGAAATGCAGTATAACTGCTTTATATTTATGTTCTAGTTGTTTACGGTCTTAAGCGTCTTCAGTGTTTTCATCGGCCGATTAGAAGAGGGGCTGCAGATGTGAAGTGGAGCAGAGTCATGTTCCCGTCACCCTGGTTGCAGATATGAAGTGAGGTCCACACGACCGTAAAACAGGCTCCCAGGATGTGCCTGCAGGAGGAAGTACCCCCCCCCCCCCCCCCCCCCCCCAGATGAATCAGAAACACAGCGAGGATGGTGGACAAAGAGCCAAGAGAACATCATCAAATATTCAAATCTTCTGTGATGCGCCACAGTTTGGCTGATAACCATTTTCTTATAGAGAACAAAGAAGAGCCAGGAGGACTCTACTGTTAAAAACTTCACTTTCAGTTTCTCTGCATGGACCTGTGACCTATTCATGAGTTTGTTGGTGCTGAAAAAAATGGTTTTTGTCACTTTTTATTATTTTTGCAACCTAAAATGAGTCAAACAAGGCGCCTGGAGCAGAAGTGAAGAAGAGCATACAGAAATCGTACGAGCAGCGAGGATGTGAGTGCCGCTCCGAGTGGGGGCGGGCCTCTTTATTTTGCTGCCGTGGGGTCATTACTTTAACATTTTTAACCTCTCCACCTCCTCAGCAGCGTTCGACCCGCTTCCATCTCAATCAGAGACCAAACGTCAATATGCCACTGAAATGTCTCTCAGCTAATAACTCCGACGGGGCGCATTTTAGTCGCCTTTTGATCTCCAGAGCTGCGTTTGTCGACACTGAAGCTGGGACGGTTTGTCATAGCCAGGGGCGCCGGGAACCAGCGACACGGGGACGCTTCATGAAAATCCGACTGTCAACGTGCCCTCCTCAATTTATTAAGCAGGCCTCAGAGCCGGGAGCCGGGATTTTGACCCTGATAATACAAAGCCTTGGGGGAAAATGGCATGGAGAAGCAAGCTCCACATCCTGTTGTGGCACAGTCAAAATGAGATGCTAATTAATTACCATTGGCATCTTTAGCAATGCGTGTCAGCTCGGATTTGGCGTATCAATCTGTTACGGGATCAAACTGAGGCATGTGAGGCCAGAGCTGGTTCCTGCAGCCACCGCAGTCAGCGCGATGTGGGGGTCTCGCCCCGAGGTCGCAGCAGAGGCCGACTGCGAGCTCGTGCTAAATAAGCAGAAGTTTAACCGCCCCACAGCAGCAAATAACCATAATGAATCTGATCACATTATGGATCAATAGGAATGAATCAAGCAGCTGTCAGGAGCTGTCTCTTCAGATTCAGTCTGGCCTCTGCAGGCAGGAAAAATCCATATCGGGTCCTTCTGCATACTTTCAGCTCATGGAAGAAAGGCATTCTGGGAAACGTAGTGAATAACTCAATAAAGCTTGATTGAACATAAAGACCCATAGATGCGTTTTAAATCATTTTGCAATAATTAAATGTTACATATGTTACACAGAACTCAAGTCACGGACGTTAATATCTGACCTGCTCAGGGAGAAGACGCTGGGATGTCGCTGCTGGGTTGATTTCTTATTCTCCGAGCAGGTCTGACTCCACTCCTGGGAAGACTGGAAACTGTCTTTAATAATCTTTCTCACTGTCAAACATCAAACTCGAAAGAGAGAACCATGCACCGACAATCGCCTCTCTAAAACCACTGCTTATGTCGTTCCTTCTTGGCATCTGAATGCTCCAGACCAACACACTGGGAAAGTGTCTGCTTTTATCAGCTGAACGACTGAGTGTGTGAAGCGTGAGCAGCATTGAAAGAGACAAAGAAATGTCATACAATCGTAAAAGAATTAGGTCTGAGATTACTATATAAACAAATTAGGTTAACACTCCCGAGGATGTGTCTTTGTCCTCTGTATACAGAACCATCGTAAATGACAGGGAAACGTACCAAATAAAGAAAAAGAATCCAACAGGTGGACCAGGTTCCATCAGGAGGCCGGCGGCAGCGGCAGTAGTCATTAACTGGAGATAATAAGCACAAGGTCAGGAGATTTCTGAATTATCTCCCCTTCTCCCCACTGTTCTGTCAGCCTCCTATGAAGTTGTGTTCAAGAGTGGGCTCACGTTAATCAGTGCTTTAATTGCCACTTGCCTCCGAGTGTGTGGGGAATAAGGCCAATTTAGCCGAGTCTCTCCTTCGCGAGGAGGCAGACTGGTTCTTGGAAAGAGAGAGGTCTGTCGATGTGGATCACTGTCACAGCGGAGGTCTGTTTTCAGGCTTTTGGACACTTCCTGAGAGAGTTTTGCAAACAAACCCGTCTCAGATATAAGCTGTGGGGTTGTCCTTTTCGTCTGCAGGCTGGATTTCACACCCACGACGACTTTACACGGGTCCACTCTCCAGGATCAACGTCTGCACATCCCGAAATTCGTCTGCCGTTGTTGTTCCGAGGCATTTCGCCCTAGTCTGGGCGAGTTCCTTAAGTTTCTTATGCTCACTGGTCCCGCGGGTTGGCCTAAGCCAGTAGGCCAACCCGAGTGGGACGTAGCAGGTCTGTAGGACGTTCACAGTCCACAGAAAAGGGTAAAAGACGAAAGAACAATGTCGACTTTACCGGCACAACAAGAACCACGGTGACGCCGCACATCACACCTCTGCTGCTAAGTTCATTACGAAGCCAACACCCTCAATCTGCTGGTTTCTTCTCGAGTTCTCCAGTTGAACACGATGTTTCAACCGCGTTCAGGTCTTCGTCTGTATAAAACAGACATTGCTTGAGCATCTTGTGTCCATATTATTACATTTCCCTGCAAGTGCAAACTGTGCATCCCTTTAATAAGTCCACGTCAGCGTGATTAATGGACATTGCTTAATAAATTTCCTGTAATTAAGTGTCCACCTGCAGCTTGCCTGGAATCAATTACCTTTTTGTTTATGCAATTTCCTTGAGGTATTTAGTTATGTGCTCCCATTATGGAGTTGAAAGATAATATCTGCTTATTCTGCTAATTCCCACGTTACCTTCTGCGACGTAGCGGGTTAGAGGTCTGAAGCAGCGAGCAGACAGATGGATGACAGTGGAAGCGGCTCTCATGCACTCTTGGCCTCACTGACTGATGTTTGCCGTTTTAGTGGAGATTAATAACCAGACGGAATAACAATTCATTTTGTTATTTTTACAGAATGCCCGTATCTTTCTTTTTGGACTCCTGAAAGACAAATATATTAAAGACAAATAGTCATGAGAGCGTGTAAAGACGACAAAGAGGAATGCATACACGCGATGAAATGAGTTACAGTTGAATCATAACCTAAAGGGTGGTGCTGAATGTCTTTAACCGCAGCAAAGCTCTTCCTAAAGGTATTTTAAAGGAGCTTTTTACTGATTTCACACATCATTTTGAGTATACTCAGCCTTATCATTATAGGGCAGGTGGAGGGGGGTTGGCTCACGAGCCAGTGTTTCTGCAGCTTAAAGGCATAGTTCAGCTACTTTGAAGCACAGTTATATGGAGAATTAATCCATAATCAGGGTACTACCTACATGAGCGGGTAGTCGGGAAGCTTCCAGACTAGAGGAGGGAGCAGAAATACAACAACAAAAATCCCACATCCCTTTAAATGTATGCTGCATAAATCCGTGTTCAAGCCTTCACCTTGCCGGGTGAATCTTTCCAAAGCCTGGAGACTCCCTTCGCTGCGGAGTCGCAGTTTCACGTTACCGATTTTAGACCGTTAATGTGTCCGATCAGGACCGCTCCAACCAGCCTTCGCCCCACCAGAACCACCCCAGAGTGCTCGAGTCAGGAGGTAAAATCTGGTTCAATGAACTGCTGCAAATCAGGAAGAAGGAAAGGTTAAAGCGGCCATGTCATGCTTGTCCGTGTTTCCGGGCATATACACAGTGTTAGTAGGATGGTTTCTAATCGCAGACATGATTGGAGGCCAAATACTCCGTTTCCAGGGTGCTGGGAAAGCCTCCTTCTCCAGACTGTTTTTCCAACTTTGGGTTTCTATGACATCATCGGGGACAGGATTTCCTAACGTGGTTTTATGCAGCTTTACCCAGCAGAAGGACAAAACTGCATTTCCTAAACGGACCACTAGGTGGCTGAGAAAAAGAGTCAACCCTCCACTGACCTCCGTGTTAAAGTGTTCAACTTCACAGTCATTCTTAGAGGGAGGCTCATGGCTTGAATTACGCAACGAGAAGAACGTTCAGGTAAATGTCGGTTGAAAGCATGTTTACAGTAACTACAGCAGAAGCGAATCCTAAGAAGGCATTAAATCCACCTTCGTTCACCTCTCTGACAGGACGAGCTCTGCTGACTCGAGTCGGTTTGGCAGCATCAAACAGTCACGCAGTCGTGAAATCAGATGACTCATTAGTGCAACAAAGGTGACCTTTTCACGAGGGTGCTGACATGTGCGGAAGGTCACCGTGGTTAAATGGCACACCCCTAAGTGACTGTCAATCAAGCGCACGCCACCATGTCGCCTGTCGTCGTGCAGCAAATATTATGCAAGGATGCTCATGTAAATTAACCTTCCACAGCTTGCGCTGCCTGAACAGCTTCCAGTAAAGTTCTCTTTTTTTCCTAAACGTATGAATTTTAATAGTTGGCTCTGGGTTTAAACGTGACACTCTGGTTGTTTACGACCACCTGTAAAGACAGCGGTTGCAGGCGAAACGACTCAGACAGAAAACAGCTCAATTTTCTGCCACTCGGTGAGGTATCCAGGTCTGGCATTAATCCAGCTCTGCTTCAGGGCTCATCAGGAGTAAGTGAAGGTGTGAGATTGGTGAAATTGTGTTTTGTGCTTCTTTGTTTTTCCTTCTCTCTCGTCTCTCCCGCAGCAGCTCAGCCTCAGCGGCTCCATGCCCTGACACGAATGTGACGACGGCCACTCGAGGTGAGCCCAACAGGAAATCAGTTTAGAAATCACTGTTGGTGGGAATAAGTGTGGCGCACATGAATGAGAAATAGATGACGGTGTGTGTTTCAGCAGCCAATCACTTCAGTGGGAGCTCTTCTCACAAAAGTGAGAAGTGGGCAAATAATTGAAACTGCCAGTGTTCATTATAATATGTGTATTGGTGAAAGAAGTCGGCGGCGGTACAGCTTAACCATAGGAACACCGAAGATTTTATAGGTATGAGAATGGAGGATGAGTCAATTACCATCTATTACCTGTGTTGTAACGATAACTTCTCACCTTGTACATCACCTGTGCAGTATGTGAGGTTTTCCTCGACTGGTTCTGTCAGGCAGGACGTGCCTTCATTCACGGTCACCTTCACTACCGACCCGACCGATCTCAACGTTCCGTCATTTGTTCTCGCTGCAGCAATATTTTATAAAATCAAATAATTACCGGCCAACAGGATCGTGACAGAAACCAACCGGCCGCCCAGTTGCTGAGTCACCCAGGCTGCTAGATGGAACCGGGTCTGAATCCCCATTCCAGCTGCCCGTTTGTCCATCTTTGGGTTCACCGGGGTCGGACAGAGCCATGACTTCACAATGTCCAAGCAGAGTTCAGTTCAGAAACATGCAAACAGCAGCAGAGCTATTTTTATTATTGACGCCCCAGACGTCAAAGTAATGGGTGTTAATTACAGTTTAGTCTGTGTATGTGCATGTTCATTCAGCTTCTTGTTCCAGAATATTTAACAGATGTCAGGAATTTGTGGAAAAACTCCACTGAGCAAGTATTTGATTTAAATTTTATTTTATTTCAGGGACACGGCAGCCTCCCTGTGTCGCTTTCTCTCTGCGGCACAATCAGTAATTACGTTTTTCACATATCTCAGAGAAGTTGAAGAAAACCAGACACCCTTCAAGTCTGATAGGCAGCGTTTAATTGCTTCAAATATCAGCGCCAGGAATAGAGTCAGTCCGCAGTGAGCATTACATAAGTGTAATTTAGTTTGTTATGGGTCAGTGGACCTCGGCTCTCTCATGGTGCCACGCTGAAAAATGTGACAATTCTTGTTAAACTGTGTGAATGTTGCAGATCAGAAGACTCAGCCTGGAGGTTTGAGATGTTTTCTGGGCTGCACGGGAACGATTTTCCTATTTTTTTGATGCATTAATGACAACGTTTAGCAGTTTGGTCAATTTTAGGCCAACAAAATCCCAGGACTGTCAAATGATTTGTCAGGTTTCCCAGGGAAACAGAGATTCTATTTATATATTTATATAAAAAGATCTTCAACATGTTCCTCCTCCTCGGCTCTAATTAGTGAAGGTCTCATTAAGGAACAGCAGAGAGACACGCTGTGGCGATGATGCCATGTGCAGACGGATCCTGGAGCTGCTGCTCAGACAGGGAATAATGGAACAACGGCTGGATGTGGGAATGTTTTCTGATTCACAGCTGGAAGCCCAACACTCGTATGAAACTCATTTGGATGGAAACTCTCAAACAGCGAGTCCCGTGAGCCCGCAGAGTCGCTCGCTAATTCAGTCTGAAACACCCAGCTCTGCCTTCCACTTCATCGTTTTCATGCTTTTGTGGATCACTGTAATCAAACCACTCACCGGAAAATCTGATTCAAGCATATTTTTGTTTGAATTTAGAGCGATAGGTGATACTTGTCCAAACTGCATCAGTGGAGAGCCTTTTAACTAATTAAATTGAAATTCAGATGAACAATAACCTCAAACGTTTTATTTAACAACAAACACCTAATGTGAGCAATACTAAGTACCCCCGGCCCACCTCCAGAGGATTTAAGAAGGTAAGTTGCAGCCAGGCGTTGCTAATCATTAGGTTTTGATGAAATATCTGCAAAAAGGTTGTAAAACTATTTCCAAACGAGTTTTGAGTCTGATGTTTTGAAGAAAGCTTATTTGTAAGTGTAAAGCATTGAAGACAGCTGCCACGTTTCACAGAGGTGGACGTTCCAGCACATTTTCCCCCGAGGTCAGAATGTGCAACGCCCAGACAAACACAGGAAGAAACCAGGAGCAACGTCTCAAACCTCTACATGCCACACTGAGCGTGTTACAAGCCCAGGACAGCAATGAGAAGGGTTCGGCTTGTTTGGAAGGGTTTCTAGAAGAAAACCTCTTCTGTCTAATCAAACATGGAAGCATGACTGAGGTTCTGAACAAACCACTAGACTTCTGCAACAACGTGCTATTTACACATGAGACCAAAGTGGAGATGGCTGCTGTAATGTCAGATTTCAGCATCGTACCCATACCCTGAGCACGGTGGTGGAAGCATGCTGGTCTGGGTCTGTTCTTTCTGCTGCCGCAGCCATGGCCACGGTTCCTCCCACGATGGGCCTGGTGTTTGGCCCAGGAGAAGGTGGTGCTGGAGGGCGGTGGTGGCTCATGGAGGTTTTTTCTCACTGTGAAATTTTGGGATTCTACCGTTTTTGGTTAGAAATATTGTGGAAAGCATTCAGAGACTCAAAGAAATGTTTGCATGACTCATGACTCACTGCTTGTAAAATATACTCATGTTTTCTGCTGCATTGTTTTGGTTTTGGAAACCAAAAGTTTCCCAAAAGAAACTATGTTTTGTCAAAGAGCAGGTGAACGACTTTCAGATGAAGCCGGGAGCTTCCGTCATGAGGGTCTGACTGCAGAGTCCTCATTTATTATAGTAGGAGATATTAACTTCACCTGGCCCCGAAAATCCTCAGGAGTTAAAGACTTAGATCGTACCCGGAAGTGTACCAAAAAAACATAAACATTGGGTTAACCCCTAATGTTTTAACAGGAGGATCAATGGGGGTGACCCGTCCACAGAAGAACCCATTTTCTAAACTTCCTGAGTTTAATCAAACCAGCGAGCGGATCTCTTCCTTTGGCCTGGTCCAGTGTAGCGCAGGTCACCTCGTTCCTGGGTGAGAACAAAGAATTCAACCTTCCTCGTACGGGACGAGGAGAAAGGATCCGGAAGTCCTTTTTCAGGCGCGTCGCAGTTCTCCTGTTGGTAAACCACGTCCCCGCTACTCCAGAAATCCTCCAAACACGAGTCTTAATCAAACAAAACAAGCTTAAATGCCGGCTGCATTTTTGGGATTCTGTACACGAGGCACAAAGGTGCTAGCGACACACAGAGCTGGTTCAATTAAAAAAATGACTGTTTATCATTTATTTATCCATCAGAAAACAATTGGACGTTATGATTGCAATTTGCTTGATTAATGAGTTGATTAAGACTGTTAAATGTTTACAAAGGGGTTGAAATGCGCTCTGCAAATATTTTCAGAAAACAGTACGTTGCGTCCCATCACAGCCGTTTGTAAACTTTAATTAAGCACAAAACCATCCCGACCCCCCTCCCGTTCCCCCCTCCTGGGATTCATTATTCCCACCTAAATCTGCATTTTTAATTATTTAATTTCAGATAACGTTTGCAAGTTCCACCAGCAATTATTTATTTCCTTAAAGTCACAAAGAGCCTTGAAAAAAAAAAAAAAAAAAAAAGGAAGCATAAATAATGAAAGTGCGCTCCATGAAGGTGCAGGAGCTGAGGTGGGCCTGCAGTTGAAGGGAAAATGCTTCACATTAACAACTACAGAGGTGCAGATATCAGTGTCTGCTGATTGTTAAGGCGTTTTCATCCATGTGCACCAAGCTGGGAGGAGGAACACCGCCGTTCATTATCATAACAAACAAGCTCCCATCAAAGAAATAATTAATGGCATTGTGCCCAATGTAAAACATTCCACCATGCCTCAGCCGGCCGGGGGTGGGCTGCAGAGTTTTCATCATGATCATAGAAAGTGGTCTTCCTGGCTTCAGATGGCGGAGATCTGCTCTGCAGCGCGTCAGGAGAAGATTCAGGTGTTTAATGTCATGTGGTTGATTGTGGATGGAGAGGGGAGGATGTGGCAACGAGAAGAAATGTCTTTGATCTGAAAGGGCAGAGGCTTCTTTTTGTGTCAAAAGATAATAAAAATCCTCTGATCAACCTCAGACTAGCAACATATGATTTATTTTTCACCGTCCTATTATGTGTTTACCAGAAATGAAGCCAAGAAAAGAAAGATGTGGGTAATACTAAGTACCCCCATGAGTCCACAGCCTGTAGATCCATCAGCAGCAGCACCGCCTCTCAGTAAATGTTTCCTGTTTGACTTCATCAGAGTCTCTCATGGTTGTGGAGGAATTCTGGTCCATTCAGCTTCACAATGTTGCTTCAGTTCTTTAAGGTTTTTAGACATTCAATGATACAAAGGTCTCTGAAGGTCCCACCTCAGCGCTTTAACAGGGTTCAGAAGCCTGATAGTTTTATTTTGCTGCTGTGTTTTTGGGATCATTGTCCTATTGCATGGACCTGTTTTGTCCAGGTAATGTGGCTGTCAAACAAGCCCAAATCATCACGCCTCCACCACTGTGCTTGACGGTTTTCTCCAAACATGGTGCTGGGCATTAAAGCCAAACCTCTAACTACACCTGCATGGCACCACGTTCTTCAAGCCAGCTGGTACACGCCCAACTTCTGTCAATCACAGTTTTTTCTTGGCTGACTTAGCTTATGCTAACCTACTGTGCTAACTAATA